>PVMI01049503.1:0-22093 GCA_008528875.1 Aulacorthum solani
TTTTAAATAGGAACCCCCCCCCCTCTTCAATTTGAATTATTCAGCAGATATTTTTTTGTTGAGAATATTGATATTATATCTAAATCAAAATTCAAGCGAGGAGTTTTTATGTTATATGACTTTGTGTACTGAGGATTATGTCTGGATGGTAGTTGGTTAAGTAACTATAGAAGGGTTTAAGTTGAATTTGCAAATTTTGGTAAATACTATTGATCTATAAATATGAATAACATGTAAAAATGATCTTAGTAGAATAAACGCTACATCTAATATTACGCTTAAGTTATATTTTTAATATTACCAGAACTTGAATAAATGTACTGTTAAATGGAAAAATGAAGATGAGCATGCTTAAATAATCACTCTGTATAATGTACTAATTAATTAGAGTTGTAAGTTTCGTGGCAACACATAGATGAGTTATAATTTCTGTATTTGTATTAATTGTATATGATATATAACCGTATAAGCCATTAGGCTGAGAAAAAAGATAGGTACCTCTATTTGCACGTTTACATTTAATATGCCAAGAATATAATGTAAACTAAAAAACATTATTTTGCCGATTCATTTTCACCGAAACTAATCATTGTCACATTAATTCGGTTTGGTTTATATATTATTTTTCACTTTATGATTTCAGTGATTCGGACAAAAATAAATACCAGAGGATTTTAATTTAAAAATGAGCATACTAGCTTAATTGAAAAATTTGTTGCACCCATCATCCAATTAGCGTTTCTGTGGAATTGTTTGGAAACTTTTTCATTATTCTCCGTACTTACTGCACAGACTATACTATAGTTTACACCCTTCCGCTATATAATTGTAATTTTAACATTACACATAGATAATTACAATGAAAATAACTCGTGGACAATTTTTTTGAAATATTCCTTCATTTTCAATTCAAAGGTAAAAGTAGAATTAAAAAACTTTCTGCAATAAATTCAATAATTAATTTTAATTTGTCTCTCTTTTTTTCAAAAACTTTTTTATCCGGTAAAATAACAGGAGGATCCTGTGTTTACAACGTTTACTTTTTTTTTTTATTGTAATCATTCCGTTTAGTCAGGTTGAAATAAATGGACATTTTTTCAAACCACGATAAATGATAATAATTAATGTTAATCGTTGTGCAGTTCATAATAAATTGTCTTGCATCTGTTATTCGTGATTCTAATCATTACATACGAAAATTATGTACATAAACCGAATATATAGTTGTAGTGAGTAAAAATTATAATTATTACCTACCTATTAATAATTTATTAAGCAATGAATGAATGTTTTGTTTCACTTCGTTTAACAAAATACCTATGTGAAATTTTTAATTTATACTCTCAAGCATGAATATTTTTCATTCTGATGTAGCTTATTATAATAACATTCCAATAACAAGCAGTATAAATTAGATTTTCGATCGTGTAAAAAAAAACCAAATAAATATATTATACTACATAGAAGATACTAATTTACAGCGTATTTTGCAATAATATATATTTTTTATGAAAATCAATAAACAAAAATACGATTTGGCATTTTCAACTTATGATATAGGAGGTACTCGTACTCATTAATATTGTGTACCTATACATTTTAATTCAATTTATAATTTTTATTGGCATTTTTCCAAACTTGGTCACTATTTAACACAAGTTAAATGTATACGCTTACGCCGTACAAGTAATGATAGTCATAATTCATTACTCATTAGAATATTATGTCTGGTGTAGAAGTATAATTATTACAGTTTTTTAATCCAAACTGCATCACCTTTATTAGAGGTAGGTACCTACGTGGCCAAACATAATGTCACAGTGTATTATTTATTTTGATATCATGACATAAGTCAAGTAAGTACTTTTGCTGGATAATAATATACTTCATACTTTTAATATTTAAATCCGTTAAATTTAAAGGTAGGTAACAAAGCTACTTATTGATACAGCGTTGCTATACGTACATCCTCGAATCTTATGAATTTTAATATTGTGATAAGGCACAAAAATAATTTTGGAACCATTCATTTTCTCCTTTTATGGTTTATAAGGATATAAAAAATGTAACTTTAAAATATATTAGATGATAACTACAATAACCATCAATAAAAATAAAATAGTTCTAAATAATTACTTTAAAAAACGTTGAAAACATTTATCTCAAATTAACGTGCACGACATAATAATAATAATATGGATTATGACGTACAAAAGTCATCTTATAGCCATATAATATATTTTGTATACCATCCTATCAATGCCGATAGTGATATTGTTTTTTTTAACGCGGGGGTGAATTACTAAGTGTTTTCTTTATATTTTTAAAAATGAACTTTTAATTGAAAATTAATGCTAACAATAATAATGGCCTTTTTAATTATTAATGAAGATCGCAGTCCATAAGTGATGATTTAAAGAGCAGTCTGTAAAATTAGAGACAGCATTTTGAAACCGAGCCTACAAGAAACAATGTATATATTATATTTAAGTTTTCATAACAAAAAAGATCACAAGCAGTATTATAGTTAGGGTCGAAGAGCGAAACATATAATTTGTGTAATGCGTTTTTTCATCCTCTTTATCATCATCGTCAAAACACACAGTCTACTTTTAGGATTTTCAATATTCATTGCCACCATTAAATCGTTTGTAACTTGTGACTGCATCAGGGAAAAGAGGTCTATTTATTATGTAGTACTATATTAGCACTCGTAAATAAAGCGTATAATATATATACAATACATATAATATATAATATATATACAGCCGATGCATTAAGGATCTATGACTGTATACGATCATTTTATACTTGAGTTGTTCTTTTATTTTTTTCCGCTTCAAAAAACCCATCCATGTTGTATCTTTCGTGTACAACGTATTTTTTTCTTTCCGCCCCCGACTTTTCTCATAGTGTACGGTTTGATAAAACTGTACAACCGTGAGAGTTCACTGAACGAATTATTAATTGTCATTGCGAACGATTAGTCGTTTACATTTCCTATTCCCAAAAATCAATTTCGAGTACAATAATATATAGCCTATACCCCGATATATATATATATATATTGTTGGTTAGGTTGTGACAAAGTATTTTACTTTTTTTTTTTTTGTTTTCGGATTTTATCAATATTCTTTTACTCGCTCACAACACACTGTCAAAGGGTATCAAGGTTCGGGTATATACCTAATAATAGTGGTCATAAATAAAGTATAGACATCGTCAATAATAGGTCGTACGCAACTATATGAATATTCTCGAATCGAAAATAAAATGAATGCGCTCAACTTAAAAGTCAAAATATTAATCTTCGAAAAATATATATTAAATACTACTGTGGTGTGGACAGTACCTATGAGACTAAAAAAAAAAGTCTAACAAGACTTTATTTTTTTTAGTTAACGCTATATTGTTATTTTAATTACACAAAGTTGGAGAAAAAACTCTATTAAAGTATGTCAATACTTTCAAATGGAATTAATAACGGTTTTATAACAACCCAGTTGTCTCGACCGTAATCGATTCGTTTCATAAGAAATATAATTATGTTTATTCGCATAAACTATAAAAAGTATAAACCAAAAATCAATAGGACAATTTAACAGAGTCAACGAAATACATTTCTTTTTAATGACAATTATTTATTATTATTATTATTATTATTATTATTATTATTAGTGGTAGTAGTAGTAGTATTTGTTTTTTCTGGAAAACACTAAAAAATATTTTCTCATTGACATTGTTTTTTTTTCTTACACCAATAAACTATTACAGCCACATTGTAAACAGTTTTTCAAACATCTTACTTATAAGTTATATCTAAGTAAATTGTGTTTTCAAGTGAACATTAAGATACTTATTTTAATTTGGTTTTGCTATAAGTTAAAATTAATGAAATGAAAATCTTTAGTTTTTCAATAAAAAAAAACATAGTTTAAATTTTAAATTGTTCATTGTTTCTATGAGCTTTAATAAGTACAGAGTTTAATTCACCTTTGTTTTTTATCAATGTACATTTCTACAGGTAGGTTCTTATTGTTCTAACTATTACTATTATTATTGATACCTATTACATGTTTTGAGGTTATATTATTATTATTTTATATTAATATGTTCTTCACGTGAATGGATGTATGTGTAAGTTAATAAAGTTGTGATGCACAAATAAATATTATATGTTTGTTAAACCACTCAATTATTGGAATGTACAAAACTTATATATAAATTAAAAATATAATAAATCGATGTTTCGCACACGTTTAGAGAAAAATCAAAAAATAACTCAACTATGGGATTCTATGAAAGAAAACTGTACCTACACACTCTTTTTTTGAGTACATTTTAAAATCAAACACTTCGGTAAGGTAACTTCGGTTCAATATTCACAAATATATTATTAAAACAGGTACCATTATAATCATATAAGACAGGGATGCGCAACTCAAATCTACTATAGAGCAAAAAAGGTGAATTTTTAGAACTGTAAAATCTAGCGAACCGGAGCATACTAATACAATTTTTAATGCAAAAATGAAAAATCAATAAAACATTGGAAAAGTAGATATTTTTTTCTAAAAACACACGTCAATCTCTATTGTGGGTAAAAATAGGTTTGTTCGCAACTTACCTACATAGTTCTAATTAAAGTGAAGCTTGTTGCTTTTCAATTCCAACTATACCATAGGATTATTATAGGAATATATTATCTACGAACAATGTAATTTACAAATACGGATAGACGTTAAAATTGTATGAATTAATTTGAAGATGTAGTAATGGTCAAATAAAAAAGGACTCCAAGTTTGTATATCCATGGTAAAAGGCATATTGTCATATTGAAAACTTGCTATTTGAATTATATACAAAGCAAGAATCGACCATTTATTTTTCAAGAATTGGCACAAACCAAGTGTAAATGACAGATGAAATAAAAAATCGTATCTATTTGACGGATTATACTCTTACGACTTACTATAAATAAAAGTGTCAAGCCAAATGCACAAGATGATGCATGCGAAAACCTTCAAATTGATTTTGTAATACTTTTAATGCCTTAATGGGATGTTGTGTACATTACTATTTCCTTACAATAATTTTCCGATGTATATAATAATAATCTTATTACGTAGGTACCTGTAGTACTTTTAACTTCGTGTTTTTGATCGATAACGGGCTTTTATATTGACAATGGCGAGTAAGCAATATAATATTATTCTCTCTGTTATCACATACTAACAATTCGCAAGTTACTTTTATAATATAGGAATCTGTTGCATTGAAAAATGAGGATTTATTAATTAAAAATATATTTTTCTTAAATGTTCTACACTAATAATAACATGAGAGTTCAAGGTGCTTCTAAGCCAATATATAATATTATTTTATTACTTTGAAATTAATATTAATGTAATTAATTGCAACTTTGATGTTATGATGATAATATTTCTATATTGTTTCTATAATGACAATTGTATACATTTCAATGTACAATTATATTTTCCATTCAAATGGATATCTATAGGCATTTACCACGGTGATGATTATTTTGGTGACTGTTTTACGAAAGATAGTGAAATATTAAAATATATAGTATAATAAATAACTAGTCATTAATTTGTCAACATATTTTATTCAAAATTATGTATAAATTATGTATCGTTATGTGATGGCGATCTAATTTTATACTAATACTAATAATAATGGTAACTATAATAATGTACCTATCTATATATACATTATACCTGCAATAATATTGTATGCTTGTAAATTTATAATAAAAGTCGTGCGATTTATGTAGGTTGTACATTATATATTATTTTTCAAGCTCGTGTACCTATATTACAGTATATAATATCAACTTTGTTAACATAGGATCGCTATTAGATTACACTTTGGTAAATCCTTGACGTAGAAAGCTCCAAGTCTATATTATTATAATGCAAACAATTATGGAGCCTGTACAATATATTTTTATGGGGTCCTAAAAGTTAAAATAACTCTGTCCCATATTGAATATTGATAACAAAAACAAAAAATTATTATAATTCGTAACAGTATTGTTTACCATGAATTTAAATAACTATCTCATAATATATTGTGCGTGATACAGTGGTGTGTATTTAATGATTGATTCATTGGATTTCGAGAATTGGTTTCTTTTTTAGTAGGTATACGATTAGTTATAATAATTGTATAGGTAAAAAATTGTGTATCGAATTACTATTGAACAAAATAAAAAATGTATGTGACAGGTAACAAAAAATTGAAGAAGTTGACTAATGTCGGGCGTCGATATCCCTACCCGCATTATCGTCATGGGTACACAATTATAAGATTGTATCCACCCTCCCGCCACCCAACGTTGGATCCTTAGACACTCCACTGATATCAGCTATGAAATATGAGTATATTTTATTGTATACTCGTATGATTGTTTTTACTTATTACATTATAAAAATAACTTCACAAAAAATATATTTTCTAGAAATAAGTTATTAGGCAATAAGTTTTAGTACCAACCAAAGCGTAGTCTGAGGGCTCTTGGATATCTATATGATATGAGTACATAATAGAAGAATGCTTAGGATTACCAACATATTTGTCATTTTCAGTTTAATCGTCCGAAATCCTGGTCCAAAGTTGTACGTCTCTAAATAACACATTCGTCCCAGCCCCCCGAGACCCGGAGTCCGAGTCTATGGTAGCCAAATAATAATATATTAAATCCGAACATATTATAGTACGCATATTGTCTGTACATAGTATTCCCCGGCGCCGGGTAGGTTGCCATCCAATTACCGAGTGTAGGTGTAAGCAGGAATTATTTCACCTTCGAATTCTTTACGCATCTACATACGTAATGTGTATATACGACTTCTAAACTTCTTTATCCGTATAGCATATTATACGTACAGTTATTCGTAGCCCTCTAAACTCAAGATATTGTTTTCAACGTCAGTTATGGTCTGAGTATTTGCTGCTCGAATATGTATCATTATACTGAATAACAAAATATATTTTGTCTTCTCGGCCCAACAAACCGACATATCTCATTATTAAATATAGCGTCCAGATATTATGATCGTCGGACGCGAAACGCTACATCTGTCTAGTGTCCAAGTGCAATGTGCATGTATATATATGACAAAACATAATATTTTTAAACATTATTAATATAACTAGGTAAATGTATAATTCTTTGATTATTCTACAATATAAAACGGTTTTGATTTCATTCAGCGTCGCGGCACATACGCACATCGCGTTTTCCTATATTTGTCTCTAAATACTATTTATAATTATTATATTATAAAATATTTTTCTCTTTTTTATATTTTTAATAACTTTTCTCCCAGCACAAGCTTTACTTACCGGGAGTGCTACAATATTGACTATTGTACACATACAGGACATTTTGTTTCAAGCATATTTTTTATTACACTACACATTATATTTTTTTTATTTTTTTTATATATTAAGATGAGCAGGTAGCGACACCATTGTTTTTTAATATTATTTTTTGTCTAGGAAATAGTTACTGACGAGCATTGAGTTATAAGTGGGTTAAAGGAAAGGATCATAAAATATGGGCACTGTCTCATTCATTCTTATTTCCCAATCTACCAGGTTCTAAAAACGTAGAGATGATCTTGGAAATAGAGAGAGGCTAGGTAAGGATCTGCACTGGTAGCTATAATAGCTTTTTCATTAGCAAAGTCATCAATAAGGATATGATTCGACTTAGACTGATCAGATATGAATAGGTTAAACATCTGAAGTGAGGCTGTGACCGCACCTTGAAGCACACAACCATTTATTCTTATTAGAAAGACGATACAGTGGAGCCCACACACTCTGAGAAGAAGCAGTAGGTATTTTAGGTACGATTTTAGACTTAAATGGTATTGAGTAGGTAGGAATTTGAGGTTGAATAGTTTACCTGCATGGCAGACCTTATCAAAGGCCTGGAAGACAACAAATAAAACCAGTTCAGTTAAGTTTTTCTTCCAATTTCCAAAGCAAATTAGATTTAGTAGATCAGTATTATATATGTGCCTGCATGGTGTATTACGAAAAAGTTACTGTGAAAACTAAATCGAAAGTAAAGTAAGATATTTGTATCGTAAACTGAAATATTTACGCACCTTCAGCAGATTTTGATAAAATCAATCATATTTTTTTTGTCATTATTCTAACAGAAATTGAAGAAACTTGAATTTTTTTTTGAATGACGTATATTATTTTTTACTATACGAGCAAAAATAAATTTACAAAATCTTAAGAATAATATTGAGTTATTTATACTTTAGCGTTTACTTATAAGTTATGCAAAATGTTTTTGACAAACTTGAGATAAAAGTAAATACATCATATTATTAAAAAAATACTAAAAAATAAAATAATATAAACTATATATTTAGAAATAGATCCATCAGTCTCCTTCGCTCTACAGAATCATTTTTTATGTAACTATACAGCGCGACTTAACATTGAATTCAAATTTAACACATCCATAACAGTGACCTACTCAATGAGGAGGAAAACTTGAAACTACTTCACAGCTGAACGACTTCCCCAGTTTTTAAACTCTTTAATTATAATTAGAAAAGGCTAATAATTAGAATTTACGTTAAAATTTCAATCCTTTTTATGTTAGATACTTATTATATGATAAAAAATTAAGAATAGATAAATAATAATTAATAACATTTATAAATGCATAGTTTTTTTTACATTGTCTAGGTTGGTAAAAATGATAATAATAGATATTACATATAGTTATTCGTTAGATCCAAAATGCTTAAATTTTTATTATATAACAAACAGGATGAAAACAAAATCACAGCCATAGGCGCAAATAGTGTTGAAGACTTGCGGAGGGACTGAAGCCCTATAATAATAATATTGAATAGGTAAGCTTCGAAACAATTTAAGAAATGTTTGGAGGGCTATTGACATTTTAGAGGGGCTTAGGCCATAAAGCCCCCCATAATCGTCTATTATCACAACTACAGAGCGGTGAGTTTTGCTTGTAGGCTGCAAGAAATCAAAATGCAGCATATGCATATATCTTTTATTCTATTTGATTAAAGGTATAGAAACAAGCACTCTTATTCAAAATTACAGAACCTCGACATTTAGCTTCTAGATTTTTGTATCAGCCCGTCCATGTCATCCACTATATGTGCACAGCCGATGTATTTTATTCTTCAATTTGTTAAACAAAACTGTCAAATACTGTCATTAAAAGTCGGAAAAAACTGAGTTATGTCAACATTTATTATGTACCTATAAACCAGTTTTTTTCAGCAGCTGTTAAACATACAAAAATAATATTGTATGACTTTCTTTTATGGCTCCATAAATTAAATTCAAAAGAATTTAAGAAAATAATAAATACCAATACTATAGTGATTAATGAGTGCAGACATTTGGCTATTATACTGTATGATCTTGGTATTAAATAAAATATAATTGATTCTACAAAAAATAGATTTGGTAAAATCAATTTGTACTTTAAAAAAAATTACTATTGCTTAGTAAAGTGTTCATAGAAATCAATACATAATGTTAGTGATCGTTCCGAAACCATAATGTGTAAACGATAGTCTTATTGTCAATAATGTTTAATGTATAGAGTATGGTTGAATTAAACCTGAATGTACCCTACATTAAAATTTTACGATATAAGGATTTGATTAAATTCATATTCAATAGGTACAATATGTAAAAAATAAAGTAGGCTACATTATGTAGGGTAATGTATTATTAAAAATGTTTTATTGCCTCAGGACTAAAAGTAAAAATATTTACCAACATAATTGCGAATAATAAGTAGATAAGTGTGCGTAAATATGTGCCTGCGCATGGATATATGTACCATTCACATTCTAGAATTTTGATTGTCTTATTACAATAATGTTCACTTCCGCGTGCATCGTAATACTACAAATACGATAAATTATCATAAAATAGCTTTTTATAGTTGTTTATTACGATTTACGTGATTCGAATCGGCTAGCATTAAACTATTACAGTACATATCTACTTTTATACGCCTCTGGACATTTTTATTTCAATTCAAGAGTCTTGTTGTTTAAAATCAAGATTGATGGAATACACGTCATAAATAAGTCACTAGGACAGATTAAAAAAAAATTGCTTTCGCTTTGATCACCCCGTTTAACAGGTTCTATAGAACAGTTTAAATTAAAATGTATAATAGGTATACAGATCGTTTTACGATATTTTTAGGGCGTTACTATAAATTAAATGTTTCATTTTTTGAAAATATTTAATTGTGTTCTATCATCTATTGACTACAAGCAAAATATTAATACCTTAGGTACGTGAATACAGTGTTGGGCCAAAAATAGAGTCTATGTGATTAACAAATGATTACATTTCATAAAGATTGCATTTTAGATTTAAAACTAAAATAATAAGTTAACACTTTAACAGTCATTGAATTTCTCGATACTAAAAGATAAAGAATTTAATGTTCTGTATTGTTGGTGTTAAATAAATACAATTTGACAATTAAACAATAAAAGTTGTTGAAATTAATCGTTCTCCACAAGTGAAAATGTTTATATGTTTATATATATTATCTATTAATTTTATTTAGGCAGTTTAGTTTTATTTGTAATGATTATAATAAATATTATATTTTTAATTATTATTATTATATTCTTTATATCTAAAAATATATTGATAGTGACGAAATCAATATTATTATTAACATAATGTATAGTACATTTAATGATACTTATGAATTTTAAATTATAAATACGTAGATATAGTCCTTATTAACTTGAGTTATTTTACCCAACACTGAGTGCTGAATGTCTATTATTTCATTTCTATAACAATGTCTTACGGTAATTCTAGAAGTATGCTTTTGTAATAAAATACTATTTATAACAAATGAGCCACATATCATATTATAATAAGTAAGTAGTATATACATGCCTATAATGTACATTATTTTCAATAATAATTCGAAAACATCTCAAATTAAAATAGTTTAGATGTGAAAATAACAACAGATTCGAGGTGAGAAAATTGAAAACTTTACAAAAGCCGAGCATTGTAATAGCTGGGTATTTTATGTTGGAGATTCCTGGTTATAAAATTGAAAACTATAATGTTCAAATGTTATGTTTTTCGTTATTTTATTATACTAAATGGAAGATTGCATGGAACGTTATTAAGACAACGGAAATTAGAAGTTTTTAATTAAGGCTTATATAAAAGTGCATAAAACAAATTTCATAAATTCACCATGTAAACTTTGTAAACAATAAATATATGCTCAAAAGGAAAACAATATAAAGAATATATTTATATGAAAACATCATTTCAAAAAAAAAAAAATTTTACTCTTATACAAAGCACGCTTATGTCATAACATAAAGGAAGGTGTATTATCCATATCATATTATATAATATGTTATATTCGTGTTTTACTTCTATAAACATTTTTTTTAAACTAATCTTTTTATTTTATCATTTACTATTGTATATTTTTTCGGTATTTAGTGCCGACCAATGAACTAAATCATTCGTTTAAAACTTTAAATGTAAATTTTATAACAATTTAAGAAAATTATCAAACAATGCATAATATTTTGAACATATTTTTGATATACCAACATCGTTCGCATGATTGATAATACTATATTATCAGGGAAAAAAATGAAAAATAAAGATTACTTCGTTACGATCAGAATGATTCAAAACGCATATGATGTATTATAACAATATTATTTTTCTATCACTCGTTCTCCGCCCAAAAAGCATTTGCTACGAAATCTGAAACCTCGTCTATATAGACCATTATTACTTATATATATATATATCACACGACAAAATAGATAGGTCTCATCACAGTTTTTCGATACTCATTCTCCGCTCTTTACTTCAAGTGCATCACAGTTCTCCACTTCCTGTTGGCTGTCGATCATATACATATATAACATGGACTGAAATCAACCAATCAGAAGTGGAGAACTATGACAAGGGCAGGAGATGAAGGATACCGAAAAGACTGTTGCAACTATACTGTGATAATACCTATCTATTACAGTATGTTTTGCCTGTATTATAAAACGATTAATCGGTTAATGATGTTGCTGTTTGCTGAAAAACGACTAATTTAATTTTGTAACGATCGAGTGTTGACGTGCATATGCACGACCAGCTGCATCGTGGCATGCATATATTATTATACCTGCAAGCGCTGTTTGGCAAATATCGGAGGTAATATTATGTATAATAATATTATGTTAAGTGAACTTTCGCCGATTGCAGGTTGCAATATATACAATATAATGGGCGCACATACGTATATAATAATATTATACCTACGGGTCAATATTATTAAATAGTTGCATTTAACATAATACCTGTGTATATAAGTATACATGTATAATATCAATTAAAAAATCAATGACATAACTACTGCGGCCGTAATTTATAATCGCGCTCGGGGATATTGCAACATAGCTCCCGTTTGAAATGCATTTTTATTTTTTTGTTCACCTGCAGCTGCATCATGTGCATCACTATATAGTGGGGAGGGGTCGTGGGAAATCCGTCTGGAAAATTCTCCGGAGGATGAATCCCCTCACGCGTCGTATTCCGCCATTTCTTGTATTATATACGGTAACAATATTATTATTACATTATACGCATGGTGTCGTCTTTTGCGGTGGTGTTCCGAAACTTCGTTAAATCGCGTACACGGCGAACGACAAAATATTGTCGTCGAGACCACGCGACATAATATAAACCTATCTGCACGGCCGCCGCTGACGAGAGCGATGGAAAAATACGAATGTCCCTTGAAATATTATAACCACATCGGCGTCATAAAATAATATATTGTATGGTGCGTGTGCGATCGATATGAGTAATTTTATTATATTGTGGCCGGCCTGTGACCAAAAATATAGATATGACGGTTCTGTATTTGCACACCGCCGAAACGTACAATATTTAATATTACAGGGATCCGTGTGTAGGTAGGTACTAAAGTGTTGACAGAAAAATAATTGTGGTGTCGGTGTGTCTATATATATATTTTTGTTTTCTCTCGAAAACGCGGCTCCAAGGATTTCGTCATGATTTCTCATGCCTATATAAGAGGGATTTTTTGATGCAAGGACTTCATCGGTGAAGGTCTCGTCGAGTCCGAGAGGAAATTAGAGATTTTGAAAAATGTTCAAAATTAAGAGCACGACTCTGTCATCTAGGCAACCGATGATATTTTCATTTTTTTCGCTGGAATACGCTCGTTTTCGAAAAAAAAATGTTATAAATAGAAACAAACAATTTTGAAGATTGATTTCCAAAAAAGTGGATTAATTTCTTTTTTAGGTACCTACAAACTTGTGGAACCGAAAAACTTTCATACCTGTCATAATATAATGCATACCTAATTTTTTTGTTTAATTATCTGGTTGTTTAAGGTTAACGATGAAATTATAATTTTAAGTCTTAATACACTAACAAACAATTATACATTTTTTTTTAAAACTGAACTCGAGCTTAAGCTCGGTCACCCGGTAGTATATAGTCATGAGTACCTATATCATACAAAATATATACGTAGGTACCTATATAAAAGTCGTCATCACTCATCATTTTGCATTACAAAATTGTTGGCAAATAAATAAAATGTCATTATTTGAATATTATTGAAAATTATTATAGGTTCAGTGAACATGGTTTAAAGTTTAAGCTGATGCTTCTGCTAGTGCAAATTCCACCGACTGAAATACCTAACCGATCACCAGCCCTCGAACTTGCGTTCCGTTCACTGTTATAGTAAGTAATCGTTGTCCGTAACTTATAATATACATATTTTGCATAAACCTAATACTGTAGTCGATCATAAGTACATTTTCTGTACTAATTTTAATTTCAGGTAGGTAAATTATAACAATTAGGAATACTTAGAATCTTATATAATATTACACTGTACGAGTGTACTACCAATTATTATGATATTATTATTATTATCTATTCCAGTCAATAGTGAAAATTATTTTTACTGTAAATATAATACTCAAAAATGAAAATAACTATCATAATGTAGTTGACAATTATTTTTCATAAACGAATTTTGCAAAGACAACCTTTTGTTTGCACGTCTGTTCACATATAACAATAAACAACACTGGGACATATATAGATCGATTGTTGTTTGAGTTTTGGAAAGTTGTTTTCACTACAATTTGAACTTTTTTTGAATTTTTCTGAACTTTGTCAATTATCATGAATAATAGTGTAGGGAGATATATTTTCGAGTAAAATATAAATGTAATTTAAAATAAAAATAATCTAACCTACATCTAATAATATAATTTACAAAACTTTGTTGCACGCGTGTTGTTGTATGTGCTATTCCTTTTTGGGATAGGAGTGGTATGACTTCGGACTTTGTGGGGACTTTGTAGGTAGGTACACTCTAAAAGTTCAAAATAGGTATAATAACTGAGATTTGTAATCGAGTACACAGAAACAGGAGCTACAACAGAATGATTTCATATATTTTCAACGAATGTAGATAACACGCAAAAGACATGGATTGGAACTCAAATCAAAGGCATCACGTACCAAGAAGTCTAGGTTCCGATCAAGTAAATTAAAATAATACAACAGAGTCTTTTTGAAATATTACCAGGATCAAATGACTACAAATTAAGACTTCTGTATTGCGTACAGTCTATAAGTGGATAACTACAATATTATCGATATAAATATTGGAAGGTTATCATTATTGCTATACATATATACCGCTATAATGGTAGTTGCGAGTTGCCATAATCATTGACAAAATTGTCATATAATAATTCCATATTATCACTCCGTCTGCAGATATAATAATACATATATAATATACAAAATTCAACTTAATTCAATAAATTTTGTATATAATATTAATATTTTAAAAAAGTAAATAGTACATTTTGAAAATTTTAATTTTAATTGAGGTAATGGCCAAAATGTCAAAGCGAATAAAAAGATCAATAAAAAAAATTAAAACCATAAAAATGTACTTTTGTTGACAGGTAAATTAACAAAAATGCACACATATTCAAGTGTTAAAATATTAATTTCTAATTTCTATTTTAGAGACCTATTCTTAATATATAAAATGTTTCAGTAACTGAAAAAGTGTTTTCCAAAACTGAACATTGAGCACCCTCCCCACTAGTTAATGACTAATGTTGGCACTATAATATACATTTAATGTTTATAACTAATATAAATTAATATACCTATTTATGCTTTATACTTATACGCATTTAAAAGTAATGACAATAAAAAACGGTTCATTATTTAATGTTTATTATTTAGTTAAAACTTTTGGTAACTCAATGAAAGTATAAATTAGTTGATCTGAAAAGTGAAACAAATATAAAATTGGTGTTTGGTAGGCTACGTAATAATTTCAAATCATTATTTCAAGTGTAGTGATTTTGTAAAAAAAAAAAAGTACCTAAGAAATTTGTTTCTTACAAATCTTCACCCACTTCTTGCAATTTACGTGTGAAATTACATATTTTAAAAACAATCTATGTTCATAAAATTACAATCTATATAGGTATGGCGCGTGATGCGTGTTACATTTTAAGCTTCTTCATATAGCCATAAAAAATGTTAATCAAAATAAAAAAAACCACATCCATATAAAACTCATATCAGCCATGTACCGATCAAAATCTATAAAAACCGGCATTATTTCAGAAAGCAATCAATTTCACATTAATTCAAACTTTAAACTCGCATGAAAAAAAGATTTTTATGGTGTCTTTTCCATTTTTTTTTTTTTTACAATAATAATTATAGTTTCAATGAAATCGTTAAATAATCAAAATTGATGAGAAAAAATATTGTCAAAATTCCATATTACACGACATATTAATGTCTTATATAAAAAATTTACATTAAATAGGTGGTAATCTTACAAAACTATTTTAATAGCCTCCGAGCTGTTGATGTTATTGTTGTTCTTCGTAATAAAATCAATTTATGTTCCGTTAAAAATAGGATTGATTCTTAAATATCATAATGAGATCTAGTTTTTTGAAATTTCTTTGATAGTATTTAATTAATAATACTACTATAAAATCCCAACAATAATACCCTTCTATGCTACCCTAATCGGCGGTGTCCTATTGTCGATGTATAGAAGACTTCACATATTATTATGAAACCATTTCAGGAGTACTGTTGTTTTTTTCAACCAGTAAAAACGAAATATAAACATTGTTAGATCAATAGGAACGTTTGTCTCCCCTTTCAGAATCTAAACATAAATAGATTCGAAAACAAACCATTTTTTAAAAACTTATATATTTTTCATCTGCTCTTTCCCTTCTGGCGTGAAACAATATTAAAACGAAAACAAATATTTATAATATATATTATATAGGTACTCTGCACTATCATAAAAAAAACACACAAACAAGATTCGAATCTACAGTCAGAATATTGGGCAATCATTTGTTTTAAATAACTAATTTTCTATTGTAGTTTTATTAGTTCCACGTATAATCGATAAGCATAAATAATGTTTTGATTTAGGTACATTTTTAAAATTTTAAAATATTACAATATTTTAAAAGAGATTCAATTTACGTCGATCATAGGATAACATAGATATTATACTAATTAAATAAGTGATACCTAACTTTTTTATTGTTTGATAGGTACTAATGACAGTATTAACCCCTCACGATCTGATAACTAATCGTGTACAACATAACTTAATATAATTATATCTCTTTGTTTACCTACTACAACATTATTGGAATTTATAAAAAAAATTGTTTGTAAATATGTGTATGTTTTGGTTGGCATACACTTAAATATATGTTTCAACGTTATTGTACAAAAGTTTGATAATATCAAAAAACGATTTAAATTGTTTAACATTAATCTTTAAATAGTATTTCCGTAAAGTTCTATATTAGAATTTATAATTTACGTGTATTTTTAAAAATAATATTTTGGGAAATCAACCTTAAGCACTGTGTATTAAGTATCTTCCATAAAATTCCTCTACATATGTGATAAATATCGTTAGGTATAAACATTTTAGCATTAATTGATAAATCATCATTAATATATGTATAAAATTAGCTAACTAGAGCTAAATTACTTATTATATTTTGCTAAAAACATTGTAGACTTTTATTTATATCTATAATAATATGACCTGAATATATTTTGTGTGTCTCACAGAATTAATTTCAAATTTAATACCCACTAGGCAGTTTAGAATAATAGACAACTAATAAATTATAACAAGTCCAAATTTATATTCTCTTAAAACATCCGAAATGATATGCAAATATTTTCTAAAATCTAAATAAACCGAAAATTAGTATTCTCCTGGTATAAATATATTATATAAAAATTAGAAAAATATGCAAAAATAATCAATGAACCTCAATATGATATGCTGTAAAATGCAAATATTTTTTTTTTATTTCATAAAAAATTATTTACGTTAGGTACTTTACACTTGCATTATAGAATAATTGAACTATAATAACAGTTCAAAAAGTGTATTTTGTATTAAACAGTTCTATACATCATTGTCTTAAAAGGTGCTTAGAAAATTAAAACCAATCGATATTTTTGCTTTAAGTAAATAATTATTTGTTTTAAAAACTTCAAAACACGCAATCGCAAAACCAAATATTTGAATATTCGATAAACAAATACGTTGTTTTTTATCAATAGAGGTTTTCTTTTTTTATTATTTTAGAACTTTCAGTATAAAAACTATTATAGTTCAACAATTACAGAATCAATCAATAGAGGTTAGAAAAAGTAATGCAGAACAACGCGGTGACTTGTCAAAATGATATAAAAAAAAAAACGATGGTTGGTTTGAATATTTAAAAAAATATTTTATCAGGTACCCTAATTTTAAAATTAATAATAATAATTTAAAGTTAAAATAAATTAATATTTTTTTTACACAATTTACAAAAATATATTCCAAAATATGCTAATGAATAAGCTAAATATTCCCTAACCCATGAAATATCCTCAAATATGCCAAAAAAAACTTTTTCCTGTGAACTCTGTTGAATGAATTGTTCATATTTTTTTACTGTCGTAAGTCTGCACATACTCAGTTACACTTACGACATGTTAAAACATATAAATCAGGACTAAAGACTAATAATAATTGCAAGCTAGATAATCACCATCTTGAATGAAAACAGCAAAATAGATTAAAGTGGATAAAATTGATATTTGAGACTCGTCGTAACTTACGATTCGTAAGTATTTTCAACTCATATTGGCGAATAATAATTGTACGTTAACTATTTATTTGTATTTAATTATGATGTAGTAAAATTATCGTGTACGAAAAGACTAAAGACAAGTCTGCAGTTAACAAAATAGTGTTCGTTATTTTTCAAAGTTAAATGTTTAATATAAAATAACTTACCTAAAATTGAAATTTATTCCTATATTTTAATAATAAACAACAACAATTTTGCTACATAGTGTTATATTTATTCATAAACACAATTTGCTATTAAAATTTGAATAACAAATACTTTATTTAGATTAATTTATTACACTTAACATTAATATTTCATTTGTTTTTTGAAACATAATATTAAAATGTATATTAAATTACTCTCAAACTTAAAAAAAAATACTATTAATATATTACGTATCAATAATAATTTATTTGCAAAAAACTGTTGTTCTTATTTATATTTAATTCAGAAAAGGTAACTCTTTGTCCAAATTTATAAATATCGTATGTATAATGATTTTTTATTAAACAAATTAAAAACGTAATATTAAAATAACATTTATTTTTATAGTATGGTTTATGTTGTACTAGTTGCTTGATTAAATTATAATATTGCAGAGATATATTTATTATTATTATGACTGAAACAGCTACATATATTATAAGGCGCATGAATTACAAGAGTAATAAGTGTCTCGATGTTAACAACTTAATCAGTGGATTACTATCACTTAGTTAAATTAATTAAACAGCACATTTGTGATCACGGCAAACACAGTTAACTAGTTAAGAGTTCAGGACAAAATTATATAGAATTTTCTTTAATCGTTTAAGTGGAAAGTACTAATTTGTTTAATTATTAAGTGACATTAGTAAAATTTAACTGAAAAACTGCTTTCAAGATGAAAATTAATAATGCACCTGATTCCTGTTTACAAATTATTAATTAATTTTCCGCAGATTATATTATCCAATAAATTATAGAATCCCAATGAATATTTTATTTTTTATTTTTAGTATTCTATGATTAAATCATAACAGTAAACAGGAATATTATATATTATATGACAGTGATAAATTTCAAATCTTCATTGTGACAAAATATTACAATTTAAATTATTATTACATAATATTGTATTTCCATACTTCTTTAAAATTTTAAAATAGAGGATACTTAAAGCCTACTTGAAACCATTTTGAAAGATCTTTACAGAAATACGAGAATTAAATAGTATGATTATTGAAAATTATATATTTATATTTATTAATAATGTACTAAAAACTCAAATTAATTAATTTAGTAAGTAGACATATTTAATTATGTTCATGTCAAAATAAAATAAATTAATAGTATTTAAGTTTTGGTATTTCAAAAACTAAGCCATTCTATTGTATATCTTTGGGGCTATAACTATGCTGATTGTAGCACAATATCGTGAGGTATTTAAATAATAATTGATACCGAGCGTATAAAAAAATCAAAATCGAAATTTTTTCCTGCCTTAATCATCATGCTTGCATATTAAGTGTATTATTTGAATAATAAATCATTACTAGTTGCAGATTATAATATATTTTATATTAATAATTTAAAAATAAACATTTTATCTAATAAGACGATAGTAAAAATACACCTATACAACAAAATTATAGAAATCTAGAATACCGGCTATTATAATATAATGCTATATCGTGATACTCGTTACCTATATTATGGAGGGGGTGAATATTATAAAAAAAAAATTAGACAAATATTATTGTTATTATTATTGATGAGGTGGTACAAACCTTTTTCGCGGTTATCCGGTAGTCAGACGGACGGTGTTAAATGTACACGCGTGTACGCCGTTTGCGTGTCGTTGGCGTATTAAGGCGGATCAAAAGCCTGTTGCTGTACAACACGGTGTGTGTGGTGCGGACGACGACGGCGACGACTCGAAGCAGTTGTGAAAATCGCGGCACAAACGTGCGCGTGTGGCGGTCGGGGAGTGAAAAGGTTACAATATCGTATGGAACAATATGAGCGATTTTCGGGGGGGGGGACGAAAAAAAAGATCTTCTCGATCGGCGACCCTAGAAATCGGGAACCGACGACTAGCTGTAAATATACGACGCCGACGACGGAAATGGATCCGAAATGATATTATAAATAATACGAATATAATATATTATGATATTATTGTATAATTTACTTAGGTCCGACCCGATATTTTTTTAAACGTCGTGTGCCGCTCGACACCCAGTTACAACACGTTATATACACAAGACTCCTCGTCGGACCCGCCCCCGCAATCTTTTACACCCTCTTACGTGCGCCAGCGCGAATGCCATCCCCCCGCCCCCGTCAACGAGGCACCCCCCGCAACGATCACATATATATTTTGTACCCACGGCGTGGTCATATGTATATGGATACTTGCAGCTATAATGCTGCTTTAGAGTGTCTATCCGCGAAGAACATGTGTGTGCGTGTGTGTGTCACCGAGGCCGGTCGGTCGCCAAACTCTGTAGCTGCTGCCAACTGTTCGTATACTTACCTGCGGTGTTGCGACCAGCAAGAGTGATGTTTTTGAGACTGAACCCAAAGGGGGCTTTGAGTTGTTTGAAAAAAAATCAAATTTGATGTATATATAAAAAAAGTTAACCAGGTAACTAATAATATACATTCCACCGATCCGATTCAATATTCAAAATAAATAAATATTAATACCTTCGAGTTCATATTTGCAGGAATTTGGAAGAGTAGAGAATAGTCATGGATATGTAATATGATATTGGTGGCTTAAGGTGAAACTTAATGTATAACTCAACTCGAATTGTCTTTTGCTTTATCAGAAACGTATTATCTAATATTTACCTAAGTATTTATGTTTATAGATGATTTTTTTTGTTCCTAAGGAATATTGTAAATGGCATTTTTTTCTTTATAGAAAATTCAAAATATGAATTTTGTTTTCTCTGTTAATTACACAATAGTAGTATTTATTTATATGTTCATAGTTAGTTTTTCCACGGTAAGTATTTTTGTTCAGGCCAAAATGTCCTTCTCAGAGGACACTGATTTACAGTATCACACATTACGGAAATTACACATTCATTGTCCACCTACTTTCCCCTCACACAAAAATATTTACCGTATAAACACCAACATTTTACTTTTAACTTAACTGACAAATACATATACATATTCATTACATTTTTTTTTTCATTCATAAATTTCACTTTATTGGGTGATATGTATACATATTGTCAAGAATCGTACAATGAAATAATTATACGGAACCCGATATTGAGTTCTTCCATTTTTCTATCAAACGGGGTGTTCTAGTTATGGATAATTCAAAACAGAATGATTCGACTACAGCCTCAGCAGCGGATGTTCAATTGGAAATTGAAGCATAGGAATCCTTTACAGGTTTAACTTATTATTGTTTATTAATGCATGATCGTATTGTAGAATACGTACCATTTACTAGAAACGTATGAAAACTGGTGTAAATATAATTTAGAATTAATTTATAAGCAAAAAAAAAAAATTGATTTAATAATTTGTGTTCTTTACTTGAAATATTATTTTAGTAAGGTTCGATGAAAAAAAAACTTTGGTATGTATACGTAAATATTTTTATGTGAGTGGCAAATATTCGGACAATGAGTGTGTAATCTTCGTAATGTGTGATACGGTAAATCAGTGTCCTCTGAGGCGGACATTTCAGCTTGAACAAAAAATTTTACCTCTGAAAAACCAACTGTGAACCTACAAATACATACTACTCACAATTTTTGACCTTATAG
>PVMI01049514.1:0-12413 GCA_008528875.1 Aulacorthum solani
AGTTATTTTTCACATTTTCATTTTAAAGCAAATTGTGAAGATTTTAAAACTGTAAATTGTCTATGTATTTTACAATACTCATAACTTGCTTTAAAATTAAAATATAAAAAAATCTAGGGTATTCCAAATAACTTTAAATACCTATTCTTTAAATGTAATTGTGTATAAAGTCCTTCACTTGATACTTATTTAAAAATTATCTACTCCCACCAACCAAGAAAAACCCATAACTACGCCACTGCGGGTACCTAGTGCCTATAATAGGTTCAGTTAGGTATAGGTAGTAGGTAGTATTCGCGAAGAGAAAGATTACCCTCGTAGCTACGTGGTACATCCACAAAAAAAAAAGGCAGTAGTATTCTACATTGCTTTAGCAATATTGCCAGTTATAGAAACCGTGTTACCTAATATATTTCTTGAGCTAGGTAGGTATATAAGTAATTCGTGTATAATTTTACAAAGCTGTCCCGAACCATCCGCACCGTGACTTACTGTCTGCCCAACCCCTTCGAAAACGAATTATGGGGTGTGTTGCCCGCGTGCCGATTTCTCAGAAAGGGTTTTTTTCACCCACAGCGCTCCCCACGGCGGCGCGAAACTCCTCCTGCCGTCGGCGACGCATTTTCATCACGCTGGACAATAGTCCGTATAGTCGGCGCCGGCGTGGGTGTCGTTTGCAAGGGCGAGGCCGTCACCCGCGGTCGTGTTTGTATATTATATTATATGATATCATCTTATTATTGTACCACGTCAAACGCAGACCGGCAAAATCGTTTTCCTTAACCGTTTTTTTTTTATTTTTATACTTTCGGAATTCTCACGACAAGACTTCCGAACTCATCGCTGACGACTTTATCGGATATTCGATATCTATTTTTATCGTCGAATTCGTTTTTTCCCCGTTACGCCGGTTCGCATACTCACCTGTCACCATCATATAATTCGCGTTCGTGTGCGCGACTTATACGCCCTGTTTAGTCGTCATGTTCCTCGACGTGCCCGATCACAATAATTGTCACAATAACACGGCCGCTTGACACGACACAACGGTTAGGTCTCAGTTAAGGCTCGGTTCTCAGGGGCAATATATTGTATCACACCGCATACGCGTATGTTGGGTTACCGAAATTTTATACGTTTTTCATATTTTATAGTGATAGCACAATATTATACAATAATGTTATAAATTGTAGTTATCGTAAGAAGTGTATTTTTTATACGACAAACGCGTATTAGGTCGTGTCTATATTATAATTATCATAATAATATAATATCTCTCGCAACCGGACCGCAACAGTCCTGCAGCGATCGATGGACATCAAGGGTAAGGTCGCCATGGTTACAGGCGGGGCCGCCGGCATTGGTCGCGCGTACTGCGAAGAGCTGCTGAAAAACGGAGCCAAAGTAAGATTTTGTTTAATTGTATAATAATAGTACTGTTATTATTTTGTACTGTTGGTGTCCCGGTGGTGAAGGATCCGGCGAAGTTTATTTTTCGGACTCTATAAGTTCTGCCTAAAAATGTATCATAATATAGTATAGACTTTCCTATATAGAATCTATCACGCTCAAAAGTGAATATTAAGGAAAAACTTATTCATAGAATAGATCAAGTACCCTCTTCTTTATTGACATATTTGTCTAGTAGGGAATAACGGTAGAACATACTTATTTAAAATATTTTATTATTTCTGATTTTATTTTATTAATTACAAGACCTCACGCCAACCACTACCTCCCCCCAGTCCGCTATCATCTTGAAATTGAATAAAACATATTTAAAATATTTAAAAATAAAATGTTCAAGACTTTTTTACTTAATAGAAAATGTTGGGTATTTAATTAATAATAATAATAATTTATTTATTGGTTGCCATGGCAATCGTATGAATATGTGGAAAATAAAATAAACTAAACTCTTTCATAATGTAATAGATTTATTTTATATAATGTATATATTAGAAAATATATTATCATACGTAAATGTAGTAGGTATACCATTACATTATAAATTCTAATTTCACTCTTGGATTACTCTGTCTAAATTTCCAATGAATACAGTGTTATTCGCACAGTGCCTACTATGATAGGTATTTATTAATGAAGTCGGCTTCTATTTAAAAAAAAATCATTTTGTAGGTACGTTTTTTTGTATGATGATGATACAACAGTACGTACCTATACTACATATTTAGTTTTGGCCAGCCTTAAATCACTGCTCCCACTAATTACCACTTGATAAATTATAATAAATAAAGAAATTGGTTCTGGGTTTAAATATATGTTTATAATTAGCCCTCATATCTCGCTTGTTCCTTAAATTTCATAAGCCATAATATTGTGCTAATTTAGTATTATAAATTACACGAGATAAATGGTTTCATAATGATTTTTAAAGACACTTAAGTAGATAAACAATTAAATTAAATGAAACGTATTATTCATAATTTAAAGTTCATCATCCTTATTTTTTTTTGCTTAGATTGTCTAGTAAGTCTTAGAGATTCAGTTTTATGTCCCAATGCACTGACAATATTGTTAGTCCATTCAAGCATCACCATAAAAATTCATAATTATAAGTAATAATTTGGCTGCGGTATTGACGTAGTTTGTATTGTTTTCTGAATCTTGCCACGTGATGCTCATTTTATAACATACACGTTTCATGTATTTTTGGATCAAGATAAGAAATTTTAATTTGCATTTGTTGACTGACAAATTCCTTTAATTAATTTTTCTAAATAAGTCCAAAACGATCAGTTTTGTCTGCTAAACTTTTTTAATATTCTTCAAATGTATATTATCATTTAGGTATGTAAATTTATAAAGAAATTATAAGAAATAAAAAGAATGTTCATCTTTTTACTAATACATTATTCAGAATTCGTAGAGCATTTTTTTAGGGCATAAAACCCCCAGGCCTTATTATTATTATGTAGTTTAAAAAAATATAAATTATTTACAATATTAATAGTTTGAATTTATTTTATTATTCTATTATTATTTTATTCTTTATTGGCAAGTGCTTACAAGAATTTCATTACAGTAATTTTTTTTTAAAAAAATGCTGTATTGGGATTTATTCCCATATCACTCCCCCATAATAACCACTGTCTGTTACTCTTAACTATATATTCGTTAAGAAGAGCTTAGACTCCAGTGGCCAATACTGTAGACTTAATCTCGACTATGATCAGTGTGTGTAAGTTTACCTATATGTCTGTCTAATATAATATGAACAGTATATTATGTTATACTTGCGAATTTACGATATAATATAAAGTATTTACCTATCACGGTGACATGTTGTCATATTATATGTTATATTACGGTATCTTCAACTTTGATAAATTGATCATTTATGTAATTGAGTAAGTATTGAATTTATAATATTTAATTTGTATTACAGGTATCCATATGTGACATCAACGAAGACGTTGGTGCCAAATTGGCCGACCTATTAGGCGCCAAGTTTGGAAACGTCAAAGTGATATTTTGTCCGTGCGACGTCACCGATTATCCACAGTTTCAAGGTAAAAACTTATAATAATTATGAACATTGAACTAAATAAGTAGGTATATAGGGTAATAACCAATAGGCATAAATTATTTATACACGTAGTATCACGGTGACTGCGCTGCCGCCAAAGATGGCTAATCTAGATGCCAAAATCATGTATAATTAATATATAGTTACATATAAAGTCTAATATAGCAGGCAAATACTTATTGTTTTTACATTTTTTTTATTGACTACTTACTAATTGTTAGTTGAAATTTTGATAAAATTAATGATAAACGATAATGTTATCGATTATCAAAGAACAATAACAATAATTAATATTTAATATTATAACAATAGTCAAGCAGACGTGAGAAAAATATTGAAAAATATTAAACTCAAAAGTCAAAATAAATTTATGAAAAATTATGTCGAATTATTGATTTCCCCAATAGGTATTCAAAAAATTATATAAGTTTATGCAGCGATAGAAAATTAGGTATGTAGGTACTAACCTATCTTTTGTTTTTATCATTTTATTTTAGGTTTTTGGAATGTAATAATACATTTATTAGTAGTTTAAAAATTAATTTGTATTGTCATGATTTATGTATTTTGTAACTGAATCGGGGTACCTAAGATGTTTACTACTACTACTACTATTATTATTATTTTGTAAATATACATAGTTACATAAATATAATATTACAAACACAATTTATATAACAAATATTACAAACGTAGTTTTAATTATAATTTACACTATTATAATATGATTTTAATATGATATATTAATACTGGAAAATATATGAAAGAAATATCTTGTTTTTATGTTTTAGTAGCTGATAAGGTTAGGTTTGCTTTCGTGGTCTTCTAAGAAGATATCTTGAAGATGGTATGTTATAAATGTAGGTTTGGAGGTTTTTTCCAATTTCGCAATGGTGACAACGGGTTTTATTTAGTCTACAGTGGAAGTTTTTTAATCGATTTGTTATCAGTGTTTGGTATAAATAGAGTAATCCTATACAATAGTGAAACAGTTTATTTTCATGAAACAAAAATCTTATAATACTATTCCCTTGGAATTTATTTCGGAAAGTTTGTAATTTGTAATTTTTGTATGGAGCGCAACAGCCTGTATTGGGCATATTAGTGTTGTTATAGTTTTGATATAAATCCTTGATGCCATACCCTATCAAAGACTTGTCGTTTATTGAGAAAGGTGGTCTTTAAACATATTCAAGCTAACTTATCATTGTTGGTATATCATAGTACATGTTTAAATATTATTTTTATGTGTGATATTGATGTATGCTTGGTTATTTGCAGATGCGTTCCGAAAGACTATAGCAGCTTTTGGCGGACTTGACATAGTGGTTAACAATGCGGGTGTGTTCAACGATCGATTCTGGGAATTCGAAGTGGATGTGAACTTGGTAATACGGTACACCTAAATATTTTGGTTAATATTATTATCATACATGATAGGTCTGTCTTAGATTAATTTGAAATTTGTTTCGTTTCTAATTTCAATCATCTGTAAAAAAAAACCCTTAAAGTATTTTTTAAACCACTAACTCAATACAACAATATAAATTTGTCGTATATATTATTATAATTTATAATTATATAATAATTGTCCAATTAAATTAAAATATTTAGCAGTACTTGCAATTTAAAGCACTTAAAAAGGAATAAATATAATTTTATCATCTAAAAAGTCGTATCATTGATATTATAAATATTCAAAACTCATCGCATGCATATTCGTAACACACCCCTATTGACTACATTTACGATCTACATTATAAAGGGTTATGAGGGAAAATTTAAAGCTATACGCTTATGCAGTCACGCACGTATTTTTTGGTTCGATGACCACCACGCCCTACTATACTTTCCGTTTTGTCAGAATTCGTACAGCCCAAAATAAATAACAGTTATTAACTATTTTTTTAACACCTAAAATCGACATTGTATTATTTCAAATAAAACATTTCCCTCTCATTCGAGGACATAAAATTCGACGCTCGATAGCGATAATTCGAAAGTAACCAATTATAATAAATACAGTAAATAATAGTACTAATAAGTTCTGTATTACTCCCATTACTTCCGGACAATTCTCGAAGAGTTACCTACTAGAAATATAAGCAGACCTATTATAACAGGGATAGGCAACCGGCGACCCGCGTACCCTTTTTATTTGTCCCACTCTCCATTTTGAAATTAAGAATTTTTGTAAGAAAATTATCAAAAAATAGTTAATTCGAATGATAATCTAATAATCATGACCTTTTGCTCATGATTTATAAGTATGATCATTTTATTGATCAACTGATAAAATATATAATAAAGTATGATAATTAAAAAAATTAACTTTAATAAAATTAAAATTAAATATATTATACTATATTAAAAAAGGTATACGGTTTCATCTAAACATGCGAAAACGTCCGACTTCTGACTGTACTCTGGACTCAGTTATTTATTTTTTTGTTCTGTTTTGAGTTTTTACCTTAAACATATAACATATAACCTTAATTATACGTTGTACTTCATACACACAATACACAAACATAATATGCATATAAAAAACCAAAAAACTCAAATGAAATAATAATTTGTTTTTATTTTATCAATTTTTTGTTGAATATACCATTATTACATCATAAACGTGTTGTTTTATAACAATGAAGACTCTATACATTCAAATAATCAGATGATCTACTGTCCATAATATAGAATGGAGTCATCAGAGGAACACTGCTGGCGATGCAACTCATGGGCAAAGACAAAGGAGGCCGTGGTGGCACCGTGGTCGTAACTTCGTCTACAATGGGATATAAACCATGTCCTAGCATGCCGATCTACACAGCCACTAAACACGCTCTCATTGGTTTCATCAGGTCATTTGGGGTGAGTTATATAGCACAATAATACACATTATATTATGTAGTACCGATGTACCATTGTTTATACATAGTATACTATGTACATTCAATGGTACTATTTAACTACCAATAATAATATAGTTTATACAATATACATACCGTCATAACTGCATACTTTATTTATTGTAACATAATATTATGCACTAATGATTGTACAAATACTAATTAGGTGATTTAAAATTGTAACGATAAATTTATTAACATAAATTAATTACATAAGGCTAGGACTGAGGTAACAATAATTATAATTATATATCCGTTGAAATATATCATACATTATATGAAACTAGGTAGTAATTTTTTGGAAACTCGAAAAAAGTTTAATTAGCTATTGTAAATAATAATATTACCTTTTTGTTGAAATAATTTATAACATAGGGTACTTCATTACACCAGGGACGGGATTTATATATGTGGTACCTACCTATTATTATCGGTTTTTAATATGGTACCTTTGATTTTATTTTTGTTATTATCCCTTATATCCTTTCGATTTGAGATTTTTAATGGTTTACGAGATTTAGGTGTATTGTTTTAATCGTGATGCAACACTTTTTAGTACTCAAAAATCATTAAAATTACGGGGAAAGTGTCTTTCTCGTTTGTCACAGCAGCTAGGGCGCGCATATGCCCGATATTGTGTTCCACACTTAAATCGGATTTCGGAGTATATTATGTACAAGGCATTAATATATTATGTATATATTTTTGTAAAAAAAAAACTTTTTTTAATTGAGTTATCTGTAAATAGTTTTTGCCCGTGTTTCTGAAACATAGATATATATAAATCTGAATTATAGAGGTTGTATAAGTTGCATAAAAATGTAAAACAAATATACATTTTAATATTATTTGTTAAATTTGTGTTTCGTGGTGTCATATTTACTTTTTGTGTATTGACATTAATTGCAAATTAAACTACTATGGCCAATAGTTACCTAAATTTTTAATTCACATTTTAAAATTAGTTTTAGTAGGTTAGCTGGTTGTTAATGCAAATACCCACCAAATTGTGGCTTGGCACTGAGTGGCCACAGTATGTTGTAATGGGTTTTTTTTTTTAAATATGTGATTGCATTACTATAATATAGATATTGGCGATATTGGGTGTTCTCTACTATTTAATTTTAATGCATTCTAGGATCCTTATCACACGAATTTAACGGGGATTCGAGTGATCGCTTTATGTCCAGGGATGACACTGACCGATGCTATACCCGAGGACGTTAAATTGGCGTTATTGTCGCCCAATTTTATTCATCTCTGGGATAAGGACGTTGCGTCACAAGCACCCCAAGCGTAAGTCGATCATCGTTAACCAAATATAAAAATTGTTTAAGTCAACACGATTTTGTTTTCAGTGCCCAAAGTGTGGGACGTGCGCTAATTCACGTACTGCAGAAAGCTCAAAGTGGTTCGGTTTGGGTTGCCGAGAACAACAAATCAGCCAAAGAAGTCAAGTTCCCTAACTTTTGATTCTTTGCACCATTTGCCAATCATTTTTTTTTTTTTTTAATAATTGTTTTGTTTTTAATGTTTAAATTACCCTCCACCCGTGGTGGTGGGTCAAATAGTAATTATAATTTATATAATTATACTATGTTTTTCGTATTTAAATTCAAAACTCGTAATTTATCGTTATTAATCATTATTGTTTTATTCGCGGAAATCATCATAATGCTTTTATAGGTTACATAATATATAATCAGGTACATTATGTCATTTAATAATTAATACTTAGTGCAGTTCTTCAATTTATTTGGGTATAGTTAAATATTATATTCATGTTAACGTCACTTCGACGGAAATATAAATTAATCAACTTACATCAAATATCATCATATCGAAGTATACCTACATAAAAACTATATACCTAATGCTCATATTATATTAATCGTATTATACATAAATAATTAATACATATGTGTGTGTATATGTATAATCGTAAGTATATATAGATATGTAGTCAGAAAAATCAGTCTAATATATATTGTTGAACGATTATCTCGACCATTATTTTTTTTGTATTTTTCGATTTATATACATATACACACACACGAATGTATAATTAAATATTTTTATGAATAGGATTTTTTAATGATTGTTTACGCATTACACCAAAACTAATAATAATTATAATAATTAATTATTCAAATTTTGTATATTTTTAAAATAATCATCGGCTGTGAAACTATTTTGTTTTGTGATAGGTGTGTTATGCTATTTACTTAATTACTAATTATATAATTATTTCAAATCCCCGAAATACCTATATTATTTTATATGATAAAATAATAATTCAAAATCAACTAGAGTTACCTGGCCGTTCTTATTAAAATATTAAAAATGAATAACAATATTATATTATTTTTCCCCGGCCTATGATATTTTGTTTTTGTACTATTATCATCTTCATCTTATAATATGCAAACGGAACATTCAAAATTTCAAAATTTAAATGTTTGGTCAGTATATAACTGTATGTACATTAGTACCTATTACAGGTATATTATTTGTGCCAAGATAGACGAATCTAACACACAGCATGACCTTTTAATGATCTTGCCGAAGTTATTTGAAATTATTCAACTCGTAGATAGCATATCAGACCACAGCCTATACATAATTATTATGTAATATATATATATATATATTAAGTAGGTATACGTTTTTTTATATGAAGCTAAATATTAATTACAATACTATATATTGATTTGAATTTTTTTTTTATATACCTGCCTAGTAAGATGATAATATACGTATATACCTAATAATATAAAAATTAAGTGTGTTCTACCCTTTAGCGATCTACAGGGGTTGAAAAATAAGCTATAAACATCCATCCAAGTCTCGATGAATCTATTTATATAACTTTTATTGAAAATGGTTCAGTAGTTTTTGAGTCTATTATAACTTCAAATAAAACATCCATTTTGATTTGCATATGATTACTCTCTTTTATATTTCATTAGTGAGTCTAATACTCTAGTCTCTAATACACCCCAAAAAAATATTACCAAATTTGGGTTTACTTTTTGGTTAAAACTAAAATATAAACTAAAAAAAACTTGTCATATACTATCTTCAATATACTTATCAATAGTCTAGCAGTGATTATTTAAAATTTTCTTCCACACGTTCACAATAAAAAACTCTAAGCAAATAAGATAAAACTCTCGTAGTCTCGTTACCTAAATACTATGCGACATTCTCTAAAATCTAAAACTAAAAAGTGTTGGTTTTACGTTAAAATCATTAAGCCATCAAACGGATATTGTAGTATAACTATTTTGAAATTCAGTACTATAGAAGTAAGTATCTTAGTTTAAAACATGGTAAATGAGTAATTTTTTCTAAATAATAGCAGTAATTCGCGAGCGGACTCTTGTTAAGCTATACACTAATATAAAGTGCTTAATAATAGCATCACGCCATCACCTTAAGGTTAAATGAGATGGTACGTTCGGCTCCACTTTCGTCGAGTTATCACAGAATTACAAAAACGGAGTTTTCTTAGACTTCTGTAACATTGTGATGGAGGTCTCAGCCTAAACGATTTTTAATTCAAAGCAATCAATCAAAATAGTTATTTTTAATCAGTTAAAACGAAAATTACACATGAAACAAATAATGTAGGAAAATACAAAAATGATCGAATACGCAAAATATAAAAACATCTAAAATATACATTCAATTATTATAATTTATAATGTTCAAATATAGGTATTATTTAAAAAATAATTATAATTATAATAATGAACTGATATAATATATTACTCAAATATAATTTAATATCATACACACATTTCGTAAAATATGTAGCTTAATCGAACCAATAATAAATTAAAACAAATCACATTTGACGCATTATTAGACGTACATAAATATAACGAACAAAAAAAAAATTTAATAATATACCGTTTAACCGTCCTTTAGAACCGTATTTATCCATTTGTGGTTCGACTTGACTCGATCGTAGAGCCTGGGTCGCATCATGCCGTCTGCCGAACATGCAATGCGCCAATTAGTGACACCCACCAAGACCCAGCTTTTCTTATTAGCCGACAGGCACATCATCGGACTTCCAGCGAATTCCTCCTCTGTACAATCGTTATGGTCATAGATCGAATCGTAGCACAATCCATTCGCCGTCGTGATGCTGATGTTGGTACAGCTGTCCATCGAACTTTCTTTAACCTCGATCCTCTGAAGGTTGTCTCCTATAAAATTCAAATCGGTATATCCAATAACGTCGATGAATATCACAACGAACGGTACAGTATATCATATTATATTGTAATTATATAATATTTATATTATTTTACAATATTATATGAAAAAAATACTTGTGAGAAACTAACGATTTTTCGCCCATCCTAACGTCTGGCAGTGTTGATACGGTACGTCGATCGTGTGCTCGTCGTTCAGGCACACCGGCCGAATATAATCCGAATACGTGACCGGTGAACTTAATTTGACCAAAACTAACGTGCTTCCTTCCACGGGCGACTTGACCATTCCGACAATGTGCCGTTCTTGTTGCCAAGGTGACACGGCGTTCAACCTCACCGCTCCTAAACGAGCCACCCATTCGGCTTTGCTTTGCCTAAATATCCACACACACAGAGGTTTTATAGTTTGCACAGAAAATTATAATACATATCGTCATACTATTACAGAAGCTATCTTATTCATAAATTATTAGGTAGGCTTAGAGGTATTTAGTGAGAGCTGGCACCTAAGCCCAATTATAATTTCTAAAACGCAATATTGATGTGTTTGGTCCAACATATTATTATTCCATTATATACTATATGTACCAACGTAAATAAATACGATTCAACAATAATTACCCTTGAAAACACGAAGCGCTGGTGAGTAACCATTCGGAAGATATGAGACTTCCGTCGCAAACATGAGTTCCACTTTTGTAGAGAACGGCGTGCCACGGCCAGTCTCCGTGGGAAGCCATTTTGTTCAAACCGTCGACACCGTGTTTCTGTCGCCTGTTTGTCTGTATGCCGCAAACTAATAACATAAAATAACGGGTGTGTTGTATGATAAATAATAATAATATACAGGGGCGTAATCTCAACAGAAAAAAACTCAAATACTAGCTGACGGAGGATTTCAAACGACACAAGTGAATGCGCATAAGTACATAAATCAGGTAAATATTATGTATATATTTAGGACTATTGCTTACCGGCTTCGTTGCATGCGACTCGCAGAACTTTTCTACTGGGACATGTGCCCAGGTTAAAAGTTATCTCGCTGGCGAATGGATCTACGACGTGTGCATATCGTGCAGAAGACGCCGTTGTTTGTAAGTCTTCGTCGTCGACGATTTCGACACTTGTCAGATTCCTATAGGAAGGTATGGCTGTTATATTATATGCTGACTACGAGTCGATACATGTACGGTTGGACTTGGTTAACTCGATCCCTTTTCCCGATCCCTAGAATTTCCTAACATTAAGTATTGTCGTTGGGTAACTAGAACTTTTCGGCCGACCTCTTAAACTTCCAGTAAACCAAGTCCGACTATTTACATATACATAAATCTAAAACCTAAATCGGAAGTTTATGTGGAAAGCAGTGGAGCGATTATGTGCATCAAAATTCCTCGGAAGCAGTAAGTGCGACAATCAGTGATATTTAAGTAAAAATAAATATTATATTTTCTAATAACATAAATATATATATATTATTTATTATATCATATTTCCAATGTCTATATTGACCAATATACGAAGGGCATTTTATAAAAAGCTCGGACATTGTATAAAATTGTATATTTTACCAGAACATCGTTGTACCAACTATAAATCAGTAGCGTTTTACGACACGACTGTTACGCAGGCGTGTATATTGAGTAGGTTGTAGGTATGAGTAAGTTGTAAAAGTGTACGAGTAAATATTATTAAAGTATTACGACTCATTAATTTATTATGCTT
>PVMI01049520.1:0-10223 GCA_008528875.1 Aulacorthum solani
TATTATACTTAATAATATGATACTTTTTACCATACTGAAAAGTAAGCAGTTAACTCAAAATCTTGATTGTTCAAATATTAATTTTTTCTTTTTACAATTGATCTTTAAAACAAACAAACAAAACCAATATATTTGATTATAACTTAAAATATGTATACAATTGCATTTTATTTTTATATTAGGTAAGTTTATTTAGTTAATAAGGTTTCAGTATTATGTAAAGTAATTTAGTTTAATATATATGTAATATGTATACACAAGAAATAATATTCAAAATTATACATAATATATTAATATATATAGTAATATAAATTATAAGTTTTAAGCTATTCCCTGAAAACTTAAATAATTAAATAAAAACTTGAAAAATATTTACGTTCATAAAATCATGAGGGCAAAAATGTTACCTATATTATAATATTTATGAATTATGATGTTAAATGTTTTCATATAATTTAAAAATATAATACATAAATATTGAATCTATTATTTTAGTGTTTAAAATCCAAACAAAATTAGATAGCTTTTGCTTTGTGACGACGACATACTTGATTTTTTACTGTCAAAAGGTTTTGTGAAACCAAATTAAAAAAATTAGCTTAAACAAATGAAGGAAAGTAAAATATTATTTATTAAAATAAGTTTATTCTAATAGAAAAATTAGGCTACAATTTGGCCCAAGGCTATTTCTTATCATTTTATATTAAAATTAATTTACCTAATCAGGATTTTTATATTTTGTACCACATTTATAAATGTATTCTTAAAACAAGTTAATAAAATTTTTTTTTAATTTGACACAAATGATAACAGTACTTAACTATGTTATTGTATATATAAATTTTAAGATAATTACATTTTTACGTTGTTGTTTGAATTTATTATTGTTTTATTTTTTATTTTTTATTGATCGTAAATAAATATTGGCCACACAGGCCATTAGTTACATAAAATAAGAATATTTTATTTTAATCTCTATAAATTTAATAACATTTTATTTATAAACTTACGATAACCAATTAATTACTTTTCTTTCAATATTAAAATATTATGTTGAGTAACATTTTCCTTGTCAGGTGGCACTGCTGAGATCCTTATTATTTTGTCATCCAAATGTTATTAATCTAATAAGTTATCAAACTTAATTATTATACCATTATAGGTTTATAGATTGTAAGTATATTTTTCTTTCATAAAAAAAAACATTCTGTTTTTACATAACATATGTTTTGTTTTCTTAATTTGTGAATGAGTGTTTCAATTGATTGGTTAATTTACAAATTGCTTTTGATTTTGAATTTAAAATTGTTGAAAAAGTTGATTTAATAATTGTACCCATTACATTCTATACTGTAAATGCTGAGCTAGTGCGATGAAGAAGTAGTTTTATAGGATTTTTTTCTGTTGACACTTCTATGGATACTAAAGCAATATCTCTATACTCTATAGTTCCAAACACCTATTGGTCCAAAATTTCATATAATTGCCACTTAAAAGAAGTCATTATCCAATATTCTCTTTAAGTTCTTTAAACTGAAAGATAGACTTCATAAATGTACACTAAGCAATATTATGGTTGATAAAATAGATTTTGTGTGTTAAGCTTCACTCAGAAACAATTTTCGAATGCGATGATTTATCATTGCTTTCAAACTTAATTGCAACACAAATGTTACGCACCAGCTCAATTACATATCCAATTCTCATGTATCTTAGAAATTACCTGTATATCGTACAAGTAGATAATCTAATAATAGTAGTCAACGCATTAATCGATGGAAAGAAAAATATTATATATTATTTTATCATCATTATATATACAGAATAATATTAAATTTAATATGGGTATGGAACTATTTTTGAATCGTTTTTTAGTTTCTCGTTTAATAATTTAATATGTATATTGTATACGTGTAATTAAGGATGAATAAAACAACTAAATAATTAACTACCAAGTAAACGAGTACAGTAGTCTTAAAATATTAACAATTTAAAAACATTCAAATACTATGAATATAAATTGTAAATATTGAATAAATAAAGACAACTAGCCCAATTTTATTTTAATCATAATTCTCCCACCCCCTTTGCAATATTTACAATAACAGTAATTTATCTTTCTGTCAGAATCTATAAACAGATCAATTATTTATATATTCATATATTTTTGTAATTACGGTTAGAATATGATATGGTTACACAGACAATACAGACACTTATTACATAAATATAATTGTCTTATTTTGTGATAGAGATGCATTACACAAACATTCCAACGAGGAAACCACTGTTAAATAAAAAAACTTAAAGAACATTATTCAAAATATAGAAATAAAATAACTATCACGATAAAAACGGCAATAACGAACATATTCGAACTAGATAAAGCCGGCAATGCATTTAAACGAAATTGGAAAATAATTTAAAATATCTCTAACCATTATAAAACTAATTTACCAATTAAAAATATTTATATTAAATATGGCAAAAAATTTCACACTGCAGATAAATAAAAAAAAATATCCAATTGATTTAATTATAACTTTAAAAAAACGCATCACAAAACATATGCATCTATAATGATAATATAAAATATGCGATACAAATTATAAATAATAATATATACATTGGATATTATACAGTGATGTTAACCAACAGCCAAATTGAAAATTCAAATACCGTCGACGTCTTCTTTGATAAATTTAATTAAATTAATGATGAGGAAATTATAAAAATAATAAAAGCCGTTACCCATAGATGATTGTTCTTCAGCAGGGTTAGATATTATTAATTGCAGTAAAAATGCTCAAATCAAATATAATTTTTTTAATAAATTAATAGGATTTTAGCACACTATTTTTTTTCTTGTTCTGGCCCGTTTGCACAATATTGAATTTATGTTTGGTAAAACCTATTTTACATTATTGTTATTATTGTTAGATTTAGTGTTTGATTGATGTTTTATGTAAATAATAAAGTTAAGAATATTATCTGTGTTTGTACATCAGGTTTTTTATGAATCTAACTTTTACTTCAAGATTTGAGCATTTTTGAATACTCATAACTTGGATAAAAATCGAAATATCTTAAAATAGCCAAAGTAAAAATACAGAAATATTATTAACTTTAAGTTATATACAAAGTAATTTCACTCTCATTAGGTATTCTAAAGCTAAAAAAAAAGTTTGTTCTCCTGAATGCAAATTTTCTATGTAGTGCATGGGTCAAAAAGAGAAAACAAATATTTTTCTCTTAAAATATCATCACTTGTTTTTAAATTAGAAACATTATCTCTTTAAAATTTCAGTTATAAAATCAAAACACAAAAATGTGAACTAGTTGAACATTGCTGAATAAATTACCACCCCATCTAACAAGTATTTAAAATATTAACTAGATCATTTGACAAAATGATTAAAACATATAACTATCTAGTCAATTTATTATCTTGTTAATAATGATCTAGACTTATTATAGTACCACAGATCAAGCTACTACTGAAACAGTATCAAAGCTTTATTTATAGTTCTTTTGGAACTCAAAAAATGTGTAACTGTTTATTTGGATCTATATTCATTTGATACTATATAGTATAGTATAGACCACATGCTATTGATGAAACATTTTAATAAATTTGGTACTAAAGAAAATTTGTTGATTATTTGAAACCTATATCAGCTTACATAACCTACATTTTTCAATTGCTTAAATAATAATTTTATGAAACATTTGGGCAAATAATAATAATACCCATCTAAATTATAAAATTAAGGATTTCTTTTTTCTTTATTTCTATTTTTGAAAAATGTATTTAGTAGGCGAATCTAAGACAATAACTATTTACTTTCAACACTAGAGTTGCTTATAGAAAGTAGATACACTAGTTGCTTATTGATTACTTGTATTGTTTAATAAATGGTTGTTAGTAAAAAAAAGGGAACAGCATGTAATTTATTAAGTTCATTTTTTTTAAATAGAAAACAACGGGTTCGAATAAGCAGTGATTTAAGTCAAGAAACTTCAATACTATGAAGTCTACCTCAAAGGATTAAGGGATTACCCTATCACCAAAGCTTTTTAATACCTAGTACATTAATTAGATATATAAGCAAAATAAATGGTTAATTTTAAGAAACACGGTACACTAGCATGTTATGTAGCACTTTTTGTTGAGATGAGGACATATACACACGCATATATTTTACAACCAGCATATTATGCTAGTGTGCAAAATTATTTACGAAAAATCCTAAGATGACTACGAAAATAACTAGTTCCTTCACTTAAAAAAAAGACTAACATTTTACCCTTTATAGGTTAACTCTACTAAACCATAAATTATTTATGTTTAAATCGAAAAATATTTAGATATTTAGGGTATAAACTTTTGCACAAGTAGTTGAAACCTGTCCATAAATAGGTATATAAAATATATGTTATAGCTTTAAATCGAATAATCACATATACTCGTAGGTAGAATTCGTAACGAATAAATTAAAAAAAATAATGTATCTAGTCACCTAGGCATGCGCTTAACCCCCTAGTTTAAAATTAGCCTCCAAAATATTATAATTTTAATTCTAATATTTTATATCGTACATAGATTATTTACAATAATTTTTAATAATTTATTCTCGAATTTAAGGTTATATTTCACAGCACTGTATTTTGGAGGAATTTGGTTGACTATAATTCCTAAAATTGACTTCGAACAGTTGTACGAAGTCAAAATAAATATCATATTCGCGGGTGTATCACAAGGTACTACAAGTGTACAAAAGAACAACAAGATTTTGGAGGCGACACAGCATCGTTTGCCATCGAGTTCTGAATCACGCGTGTTGTATGCCGTCCTGCATTTTTTTTTTTTATCAAATATGATATTAACGGAGACGCCGACGTATATAGTTCTAAATACAATTGTAAATACTATAATATAATAAAGTTACTGTACAACTGTTATATTTTGTCATCGGGGATGACGCATCGGACACGGACGGCGAGGCGAAAACGGTTTGATCGATAATCGAACGACTCGACAGGAGCGGTGAAAAACATGCCCGCAACGTACTTTATTTCATCAGACATATTGACCGACGGGAAATTATTATCACATTTAAGCCGGGCTCACAGCTACGTTGTCTGTCGTGTCGTGCGATAGCGTGTCTAAAAGTCAAGCTCAGAAGCCCAACTCTGAAAGTTCTCTGGCAGATCATGTTTAGAAAATGATACCACGATTAAAACAACCAATCAGAATACGATAAAGGCACACGACACGAAAAACGATACGTATCTAAGAACTTAAGCTTATCAGATCGCGAACATATACCGTGTATACAATGTGTACCGCGGTCGATGGCTAGGAGGAACCATCTATGGTTACCATACTATGGTTTACCTATGTTACCTAGTCATAAAAGGTACCCGCCATCCGTTTTTCTCCACGTTTGACGAGCGATGCGATCCTCAATGAGCAATGATCCGTTTACGGTTAGAGGTATTATTATACCGTACCCATAATCACATGGTTAACCCTTAACCACAATATACCAAATGGTTGAAAATATCAAACTACTCCGCCGTGGGTTAGATGGTTATCCAAATGCGGTTATTAATGACTAGACAGAGAAATCGTACAACTCAAACAATGTTATTTAGTTTGGTGGATAACAATAGTAATTTCTAAACACGGACCACACGATCACATGAAATATACAGTGTATAATAATGGTATCTTAATAGGTGGAAATTATTTTGCTGTATTCGACGATAATACCGCGAGCTGGTAACAGTAATCATTTTCATGACGTCAGTTAGTCGGAGTGAGGAAAACGAGGTCGTACGATCACCACGTGCCTTTCGATTCATTATCAAACCATTGCGACTTGCGAGTTAGTAAAATGCTGTGCAGTACAATGACATGAATCTATACACTTAATTTCGTATATTCACGGTCATCATCACTTCCGGTCCACCTCACCCGTTTCCAAAGTAAATCTTAGCGCGAAAAGCCCAGGCTCGCATTAGTAATTTAAGTATATTAAATTATCCGAAGGTTACTCGTGCAGTCTACCTAATAGCCAGTGGCCTCCACGGCCGTTGGTTACAACTTGTCAATGTAATTGGCATATAGTTGAGAATAATGTATAGATTTATAAAGGTGTATTTCCAAATGTGTTTAATGTTGATAATCTAAAAAAATTTAAAACGAAAAAAATTTTGAAAAATGATTTTGAGTGTTTTTGCAAATTCCTACACCTAATTGAAAAAAATATAAAAACATGTAATCTTTGCTAAGAAATTTTTTGTAATAAATCTCTTTATTATGCATTTATACCTACAAGTTATGAGGCATGCAGAATTTTTAAATCATGTGTTGTGATAGTAAAATTTTGATGTTTGTAATATAAAAATGGAAGAAGGGAAAGTATTAGAATACCGGGTTACAAACATTTTTTACTACGTCTTTTGAAACTTATTTAAGTACAGTTAAATATATTCAAGTTGACAATTGTTGGTAAAGAATTTAAATTTTAGGTAATTTTATCAAATATGTTGTTATTACTTATTATCGACTATTTTACCGAAAACCCAATTTCAAGCAGGCGAAATTCAAATATATAATATATCGCTTGCAATTATCGGGATTTTGTAGGAACTCTATTAATCGTAATAGATAGAATAATGAGAGACAGCTGGAATGGACATAAATACGATCACTCCAAAAGTTTAATGTTTAATTGTGTACAACTCTTAAGTATATTTTGACTTGGCTGTATTTGATGTGGTATTGGGTGGGAACAGCGATTATTCTGTTATGTATATTCGTATAAAAATAGATTATTTATCATATTACTATTTTACTTGAATACAAATATACAAATGTAACAATAATTGCGTGAGCGTTTTTGAGGACCATTTATTTTTAAATACATATTAATTTTATTTTAAAGTCGTAACAAATCTTCTAAATCTGAGCCCATCAGGCTGTGGGTTCAACCACGGTAGTTTCGGAACAGCGTATATAAAAATTATATATAATAAGCGTATTGTATATACCAAATAATATAATTAATAGGGAATTATATAACTGCGAATCAGAAGTTATTTCTCAAAAACATCGAAAATATGAACGCAATAAACGCTTAAAATCATTGAAATGGCAATATATATTTTATACAATTATTTTGCAACTTTTTTGTGTATTGGATAAAACAATAGTTTGTGCCACCTTGTGAGACTTAAATGTATATGAATACATTTTGTAATTATAAATAATTTAATACATTTGAATATAAATAATAAGTAGGTAGGTACCTAAATTAAAATATTCTTTAAGCATAATGTTATACTGTTTTATTATTCTAGATGTGCCTACATAATATTATGCTATGATGCAAAAAATAATAACGGAACATACGAACACGTATATTTTTTCACCAGCTAATTTTTTAAGCAACAAGATTGTGACCGCTTAAAATATTCGATAGCGATCTATGATGGGCTGTCCAAAACTGGTTTACTAAATATTCCAGTCGTTGACTATTTATTCATATCTCTTTTAATACATTTTAGATTTAGATTATTAATTGAAATTAAGTGATGTCAGTGTCAATGGTTTTTTATAACTGAAATTCTACTCAAACATTTGCAAAACGCATAAAATACTAAAATTAAAAACGTATTCCTTCAAACATTTAAAATGATATTATGTAAGATAAAGACATGTATTATAAGTGGTTCTATTTTTATCTATTAAAACACAATTTGTAACTAGCTCAGTCTTATGGTGTATTTACCAAGCCAATAATATGCAAAACAGATAACCCTATTTAAAACTTATTCACTAACACTTTGAATAAGGTATAGGTATTTGATTTTACAAACGAAGCTTTATCAGCTTAAATTGACGTAATTCTATATTTGATTTTTTTCCTGATCAAAGTTTAATTTCTTTAAAAAAATATATTATATTATATTTTTGTTCAATTTTTTTATACATAATATTGAAATATAGTTAATACAGTATAAATATACAAAAAAAAGTCTTTGTTATCAACATGATTTATAAATGTAAATACTATTTATATTTGTTTTAAAATAATAATTTGAACATTTGTATTTGCCTTTCTACTATAGATAAAATAAAATAAAAAATCAATACATTCATCGCTCTGCTTACAACCTTTAAAATGGATATAAAAAGTTAACTAACTGTATTGGGAATACAATATAGAATAAAGGAGTATAGGTATGCTAAAATTGTTAAAAATTGTTTAAAATGGTTTTTTAAACCTTGAAAAGTTAACTTATCTTAACTCCATTTAATACTAATAAGTAGTCATTTATAAATAATATAATATACCTACATAATATTAAAATAAGTACCTATAGGTGTATTCGTGGTTAGAAATAAAAAAAAATCGTTGTTATAAAATATAAATCTGGTTTTGCTCACTTCAATGAACGTTGGTGGATTTAGAGTAAAGCTTAATAAAAACATCACTTAAAAAGTAAATGACCATTAGTCGTCAAATTATTAATAGTTTAATAGTGAAAAATGAATTTAGCAAAACGCAGGATATTGAAATGGAATTCACCATTACTCAGCATTATGATCCTTATCATATTATAATCGATTTCCATGGTTTCTTAACGATTCCCAAAAATTCCCAATCAAGCACATTGTTGCTGTAAAGAAGATTATTTGAACTATTAGCTAGAATGTGTATCGGTGCAGTTATAGCTAGATTATATTCATAATTTAAATAATTTAATAGGTAATTAATTTCAAATCGTCTGTGGATGATTGTTTTCCTGACGTGTCTATTGTGTTTATCCTTGACGTAAATTTTGAACACCAAATAATAATATAATTAGGTAATTACGTGCCAGTAAAACAAAAGTACCATCAGGAGTCTCACTAGCATCCTGCATATTAGCTGTTTGCATGTATACAAATTATATACGCACAAAGTACCTGAAACATTAGAGTTATAGGTGCGAGACGTACTGCAAATCCATTGACCGCGATTGTAAGCTAATTTTTACCAATAGGTACCTATTATTCTATTTGAAACTTCCTGCTGCCACTATTGATTATTATCATTATTATTGTGACGTAAACGTCTTACAGTCTGTAGGACACGTAATAGAGAATTATACGAATTTATTTCAGTATAGAACCTTATTTGATTAGGTATACTATGCAGATGGTTTGCATGATAGAATATATTATAACTCGATAATTTGGTGTGCTCAGCTTAATGTAATAGTGTTAATTATATTTCGTGGTGAATACGTCTCATAATCGTAAAACTAAAAATTTACCATGATTTCATAAATGTGGTTGGAGATTATAACTTTTTAGGTGATTAGTTACAACTCTTTACAATAAATGTTCGATTCTATAAACTGTTTTTCTTATTTTGAGGTTTTTATGAACTTATCACCTGCAGGTTATAGTAATATGGTCAAATAATTACAAATTTATATAAAAACAGTTTTTTAGGATTCTCGATGATTTACTTTCCCAATTATTTTAAGCTATTTATTATAAATACAACTGTTTCAAAATCTATTGGTATTTATAATATTAATATATATTTAAAAATTACCATAGTATTATAATAATAGTACTTGAACTGTATAAATTAAATACAGATATAAATCATAACATATCAATAAATCATAATATGAGTGAATATCTGAATACAAATATAATATAGTCTATATGGAATCAATGGTTAATTTCCCGCTTAATCGTATTATGCAAGTAAATACACTTTCTGAAAACTAATCGTTGGTTACCACACATCTATACAAAAACATTTATTTAAAATATTAGAACTTGATTAATGTAAAATAAATATATAAATATGGACGTTACCTAGTCTTCGCCTTCTACATTTTGGGCATTTACGCCTTACTAAGCATCAGTATCACTGAGTGTTTTTCTTATTCAGATAGATTTGTTACAAAATTATTTACATAAAATATCAATATTCACTTATATTTTTAAAATTGTTTTTATGTAATCTGTATCATTGGATACCATTAGAATATATTTTAAAAGTAACGAATATGACATGCTTAAGATTATTTTAATGAATGGAGCCACCCATTGAGAACACTTGTCTTTCTATAATTACTTGATTTAAAAAATATCTTTACTTATTTATATAGAACTTAATTTGTATTTTTTTTTTTAAACACTTCTTACT
>PVMI01049574.1:0-14039 GCA_008528875.1 Aulacorthum solani
TAGATATTTGCCGCCTCTGCAGGACAACACGATTTTCCCGCTCCGCACAAACCTCCAAAAACTAATACACTTATTATCTTTGATCTGTCGTTTGAAAATATTTTTTATTATAAGTAGCTCCACAAGACCACAAGATCGATATCGTTTCATTTTTAATTGTTTTTAAGACAAAGAAAATATTTATGCATTCAATAAAATCAAGAACTGGTGTAGGTTAGCTACCTATTAGGTTAACCTACCCATCTGCTCTATACGTATGTACGTTCGGTGTTATCGTCGACGTAAAATTTTACCACCACTAAATAATAATGATATGCTTGTTATGAAAATCTTACCCGGAAGAGATGCACGTCCTGACATCCGCACCGCCCAACCCAAAACCGGCCAACATGGACGCTGCCGCACGCAGGACACTCTCCAACAGCGGCGTTGTCTTATGATTGGTCGCTGCCGCAGCAGCCGCCGAAGACGACGATGACGAAGGTTTCGATGCGGTCGTCGCCGATCCACCGCCGTCGGCCGAGATGCTCGTCCGGAGACGATCGGATGACCGTGGTCGCTGAGTCCGTAGCCGATCGTCAACATCTTCGTTGTCGTCTGGCCAGTAGTAAGCCGCAGACATTGGTGGGCCACCGTAGTCTACGAGAAGTTAAAAAAGAAAAATTTTATAACTCAACGATACAATTATTAAGTATAATAACAATAATAATATCGTTATGACTAAGTCTTATGATTTGTGGTGATCATCGGGTGTCGAACGATGCGTCACCTATAGTTAATTAGTATTTTCGTTAGTAGAATTCTTCGTTGTGTTTGTTATAGTTATTATTTTTGTTTGGTTTATTAGTAATATTGGTTATAGAAATTAGTACACAAAGCCGTTAGTCGAGGTCAATACACGAGGGAACATTTTTTTTAAAATTATATCTATACAATGGTTTTTTTTTTTTTGTAAATTTGCAAAAATTTCATTTCGTTGAATATTTTCTTGATCACCGGTGATTTCTTGGAAATTAGAAACGCAATTAATCGAATCTAAACTATTTAATGATGTCATATTATCTCGTGTTTAGTGATAGTAAATGAATACGTAGGTAAGAACGATATGTCTTACAATCGAAAGTAAAATTTGAAATCAAAGATACGTAGATCAGTAGGCAGAGACCCGAAATTTTTTTATAAACACAATTTTGTCATAGAGTAACAGGTAATAAGTATTCTAGTTCTACAAAAACTAAAGAAAAAATTAATTGCACCACCCAAAATTGTTTGGGTAAAGCACTGAGTAAAAGACATAAGTATAAGATATATGAGATTTCTCTAAAATCATTTCAAGAAAATGGTGAATCTAAAATATTACGCTATTCTTATATTACTATTTGATGTTTGGCTAGCTCGGGGACAGACAATTGTATTAATATTTGTATATTGTAAGACATTTGTTAAAATAAATTAAGATTATTGATTATTAAGTAGGTATTCTGTTCACACATGCTTACCAAATAAACTGTAGCAACTAATTATCAACAAAATGAAACATGCACAATCTACAAACAATGCTCTAAACTATTGCGCATATCAATCTAATTAAAATACATTAAATATATTATAAATCATATTATTATACTAGTCCGTACGAAAGAACAAGACTAAACAATAATTTAAGTCGATAACAATAACAGTGTCGTTTATACTTACCCTGTATAATAATAGGTGTATAAACATAACAATATTATCATAATAACCAAATTAATTTTAATAAAAGTTTGAAATAATTACTTGCTAAGACTTGTTTCACTGAACATATTTTTATTAATTCATTTTGCATATTCCCAGTATAAATATTATACACAAATAGTAATCTAAATAATTATTTATAAAAATATTTATGATAAATTTTGAAAATTTGTCAAAAAATAAATTTCTTAAAACTAATTTAAAAAAAAATCACTACGATAAATGTTAAAAATAAACAACTCTAAGTAAATTGGAGCAAAATTGTTTTGGTGGGGTAAAGTGTGTATGTGTGTATGTGCCTAATATCTCGGGCAATAGGTACAAATTAAAATAGTAATAATAATAAAAATAATTATAATAATAATAATAAATAATAATAATAATAATAACAGCCATTGGCTTAAGTCTAAAGATATACAGAATACATTATTGTGATGTGCAAACTGGAATGTGCGCTCTTTATATCTTCAAGAGATATGAAGTTAAAATAATAAAAATAAACAATTCAACAGTCAAGCAGTGCTTAAAGCACAATAATATTATAAGCTTCATTTTTAAATAAAATTAATAATAATAATAAATTTGTAACAAATTAATAACAATTTTTATATAAAAAAAAAGACCTTAGAACCAGAACCATTGAGTTTTTGATCATTTATAAATATATATATATATTATATAATATGTGAATATAATATATATTATATTATTTTGTTTTTACTGTATTCCACCACCGAGAAATGATTTGTGTAAAGGGGTTAAAGGGTTATTATAGTATGTAGGGGATGCAAAAATGAAAATTATAGACTTATGGTCTCGGCATCATCATCATCATCATCATCCTTGTCACGGGTACCTATTTCTTGTAAAGCCGCAAAGTTTGAGCGAACCGACAACTGATGTTTCTCTAGGTTGGGTGCTGATCGAGACCATCCTTTAAACGATGTTGTGGCTGGTGATGATGGATATGATGGACTCCCACAGATAATCTGTACGCGCTCGCGTTGATGAAATGTACTTGGGCCCCACGTTTTGCCCTTGACTCCGTCTGCTGGCACTGAAATCATTTATATAGAGGAATACGAGCATGGTGGACAGGCCATATACATAAACCGTAGTAGACTGATTTCAATTATTTTTAAACTTAAAATACCACAAAACAACTCAACATAAAACGTTTTCCACCATACACACAACAATTTTCAGAGAAAATTTTATAAATCTTTCTACTTCTTTGAAACAAAAAAAAAATTACAATTATTTTTTCAATTTTATGAAATTAGCATGTATAATTATAAAATTTTTTTGTTTAAGTATATAAAACATGTAATATCTAACAAAATTCCTTTAAATTAGAAAATGTTTTCAAGGAAACACAGACATGAAAAGCAAATCCTTAAAACATTTAGAATAAAATAGCAAACAAAAATCTGTAGGCAGAACATAATAAATTTGCAACTTGCGACTTCTTCCACAATTGAGTGAAAAATAAATGATATTACCATTCAAAACTTTTAATTTTAATTCAATTCTACTTTAGTTTCTAGAAAATTATGTACGAAAAAAAAACAAAACTAAAAATAAATTTGTCCTAATACTACAAATATATACAAAATACATTTAAATTAAATTTCACCACATAAAATCAATTCAAATTTATTGACCAACACTGGGTACTCACAAAACAACCAAAAACATTGATGAACATCCATAATTAGTCATGAACATACCTCGTTAAAGAATTGAGAAAAATGTCTTTTTGGTAATTTACTATATGTATATTTGTCTTCAAAATCAAAGAATCTATTCAGAGTAATCATCAGTTGTTAGACAAACACAAATTGATCTCATAATATCTGTGATAAAACCGAGTTTTGAACATTTATAATAAATGCGAATAATCGCGTGACACCTTCATTTGCACAATTTCAGCTTCCCTGCAATAGCGTAATATTTAAACACAAGTATTCTGATATAATATTAAATTTGTTACTTTCAACACATCTAATGCATCAGTTATTGTATCACAATAATACAAAAATTCATTATTTAAATTAAACTTTTATTTCCAATATTGCAAAACCTCTCAGACTTTCCTCAAAAGCTCAAAATCAACTCAACTCAATATTTGTAAGCTTACAGTAACTGTATGAACAGTTAAAAGTATACAAAAGTATAGTAAAAGCATTAAAAATACAACTAATTTTGTTGGTAAACTTTGCTTAAAATAGTCTGCATTAAACATATTAATTATGTTTTTCTGTTTTAATACCAAATTAGTACCTTGTACCTATAAGAGGGAATGTATCATACAATTTACAAAAGTTATTTATTATTTTTTAAATTATCGGTTTGTAATATATTATTGATGAAACATCATCTAATAACTAAAAATAAAGAAGAATAGGCCCATAAAAATATTTTATGTTGATTTGCTTTTAGAACAATTTATATAAATTACAAAAAATAATCAATTTATATTATATAGTTGAAGAAAATATTTTTTCTACTACCTACCAAGTTAGGCAACTATAAGTACACAGTAAAGATTTTTTGAAAAATCTTTTGAAACATATGGTAAAATCTATCAGGTACTTAAAGAATTTACTAGAATAAATATCTAAACAAACTGTATATAACTATAGGCACATAAGTCTAATATCTTGATGTACAAGCAATACTCCTACTACTACCTAATCATAGAAACACGAAACGCAGACTTTTTTATACTCACGTGCAATAGCTCTCAGTCTAGGAATATTTGGGGAACCAGGTGGGCTGTTTGGACCAGACGCATCACGATTTTTTCTATCACTGGTGTGCTGTACAGTTATTGTGTGTCTAAAATCTTCAGGAAACAAAGAAATTTTGAATAAACATCAAAACTTTTAATTTTCAATGCAATAAAATATATTACCAGATGGAGAACTAATGGGCAACTGGTTTGGTTCTTTTTTTAACATTTTCAAAATGTTGGATTTTTTGAAATGTCCACGTCGTTTGTTGGGAGTTGGTACTGCTGGCGATGCTTGTTGCTGTTGCATTATAATATTTAGTTCCCATTTGAGCAATTCCATTTCCCGTGCTTCTAAGTCACGTTCTCTCTGTTTTAAGTGTTTTTCAGCAATCTGTTGTTGTACCTGAGCACGGCTTAATTCTTCTTCGCGACACCTTAATTCCTGAGCACAAAATAATATGATGTTAAATAAATAAAATTAACGTTCAGCCTACATCAACTTACTTCTTCTTTAGATTTAAAAGCCTTAAGTAAGCATTGAAAAGAAAATATTACAATATATAATATTTTATAAAATGTAATTGTTTTATCTAGTTATTATGTTACCTTTTCTTTCATTCGTAGTCCGTCGAGTACTTGTTCAATTTCTACTTTCCAAACGTCTTGCAAAGTATGAAAAGATTCGTGTGGTGTTTGAGTGAAAGCAGAGTGCACAATATCATCCAATGATGTTAGTATATCTTCAAAACTAGGCCTCATGTGAGAGTCTGAATGCCAACAAGCTAATGATAAAATTAATTAAAAATCACAGTACACCAAATTGATAGTTAGTATTAATAAATCTTTGTAATACCCTCCATGAGTTCTCTGAATGGTTGAGGACAAGTTGAAGGTATTGGTAAAGTAAGTTTGTTCACTGCCACTCCGTAAGCAACAGCAAGTACATCAATACCTTTGTACGGCATTTCTCCAGTAAGTAGTTCCCAAAGCAAAACACCATAGCTATAATAAAAAAATAAATCATAAGTTAAATTGTAACTTCTTATAATATTAAAAATGTATTCAAAAATAGAGCTTACAGATACCAAATTCAAGAAATGTGGATGTTATGTAAAATATTTAAAATATTTAATAAATTGTTATTTATTAATCGAACAACTTTACATATAAATATAGTTATAGTAAAATTGTCCATTAAATATAAAGAAAAACTTCTTTTTACTTTTTCAAATTCTATAATCAATAAAAACAATGAGTACAATGGCATAATATACACCCTATACATAATTATTTAGTTTTGATAGTTATTCTTATTTCATTAAAATATATATTTAAATATTAATTTTTCCAAACCTCCAAACGTCGCTAGCTTTTGAAAATATTGATTTTTTTATAACCTCTGGTGCCATCCAAGCATAGGTTCCAGCAGCAGACATTCTAGTTGTCTTGTAAACTTCCCTGGCAAGACCAAAGTCTGTGATTTTTAAAGTCTTGAATTGTAGATCATTGTTTTCAATGGTTTCATTCAAAAGCACTGAAAATGTAAATTGAAAAAAATTATTTTTTAGTAAAAGCATTTTACACAATATTAGTTAGAATACTTTTATAAATTTAATAATCACTTATAAACATTGCTATATTATATTCTTTTTTACATCTAATTTCTAGTAAAAATAAGGAGATGTGGGAGAACCAAATACCTTGTTTAGTAACTATACAAACTCATATTTCAGCTAGTTTAGTCCCCCTTTTAGATCTTAAAATAATTTCAAAACTATGTTTTGTTTTTTTTGCTTAAGAAATCAACTGAATGAAGAATTAATCAAAGCTTAAAATGGAAAAAGTTAAAAAAATTGTCAAAATGCAAAAACATTATTTATGGTGCTAAAAGTACCCATTTTTATTATTTCCATTGAAGAATTAACTATTATATACAAAGAAATGTTAGTTTTGGTAAGCAGAACTTGGTGCTTCATTAATTTGTACATTCATTTGGAAGCTGCATATCTAATTTGACACAAATTTGTTTCCTACAACTACAGACAACTCAAATCCAAAAGTGTAAATTAAATATTTTATGAAGTTTAAGTGATTTTGCATACTCAAAGATATTTTTATACGTAGTGACACATCTTTTGTTAATAAATCAACAAAAATTACAATTTCTATCATAAAAGAAATCCAATTTAAAAATAATGATTCTTCAAGCACCCCTTTCATAGGAACATCTATATTTTTGATCATACTATTGATTTAATAATTATTTTTAATTGGTCTATTTTAAAAATAGATAATAGAATACTAGAATACTAACATTTATACAAACTGAATATTTAAGATTTATTTTAGTATTTGTGTATGCACATATTTCATTGTTATGTAGCACATACAATTTTGAGCCCCGGTGACAATAGTGTGATTAATGTGGTGTGGCACCCTCCCCGAGACCTTAGAAACCTAACCTGAGCATAGACTATATTTTACCATAATTTATTATATTACGGTTACTATTCATTTTATTAGGTTTTATTAATATGGTAAAAATGATGAACTAATTTTTGCCAAAAACAAATATTGATTATAAAAAAAAGTCAATAATGACGTGCCAAAGAAGTAGTAGATTTGTGGTACAATTGAGTAAACAGCTTAAAATTAATCTAAATGCTTGTTTGGTGTCATTGAGCATACTAAATAAGCATAAGTGCAAAAAGTTTTAAGCACCATCAACAAATAATATTTATTCAATTACAAAATACTAAAATATTTATTTTTTTATTTAAATATCTATTTTCCTCTAAAATTGAAATTGAGATATCTGTTAAAAAAAATTGTGAATACTTAAGTTTTCATACTTTTAAATTTCTATATAAATATAACTTGTAACGAATCTTCTAAGAAATGTTTATGCCTAAACGTTTAAAGCTGAAAATTTTATAAAATGTTACCTGCAAAATATTTTTTTTAATGAGATGAATTTGACAAATTTCAACCTCAAAAGCTAAAAAAAAAATTGGCCGTCCATAAATTATTTAATCTTTAGAAGACTACTGTAGGTTTTAAGTTCACATTGAATCGAGGCAGTAAACTTTTCCCGGGAAACAAAAGTAGAACCACCACAGATTGGTGCTCGGACTCGTTTTCATGTATGTATCGGAGGTTTAGACTCTCACAGATCACCGGTAAACAAAAACCCTATTAGCTGATCGAATATCATGTCCACATTGTAAGTTCTAGGCCAAAAGTTAACCTTGAGGTACTTATCGCGGTAACAATTGTTTGATAATATTATGAATTGTAGTAATTCTTCGATATACCTAGATAAATTAAAATTGAAAAAGGGCTAAAAAAGACGACCCGGCACGAAACACGGAAGAGATGAGTACAGAGTAGTGAACAGAGTGCACTGTGTAGCCGGCTAGAGAGTTAAATTAATAAATAATAATTTATAGATTATTTGGAATTCAAAATATTATGCAAATCCTTTTAAGTTTTAATGACTGGCGTCAGTGGCGGGTGTGCGGGCTATTTCTTATTAGCTAACTTTTGTGTTTTGGTAGCACTGTCTCCTCTACTAGGAGAACTATTTGGTACTACCTAATAGTCATAAATAATTGTGGACAACTGTTCACCGTCCAGCATCAGCTACATCAGGCATGTCAATATTGCCATACACACGGCCTTAAATCATACACAATTGTACATGCACACGGCACTCGGTTCGTTTCTCAGCGGCCCGAGGGCTACCAATATTAATGGACAATTAATAAATTGTAAAAATAAATCGTACAATTTAATTTCGTGTCACAAGTCACAACTGTGCTAGAGTGACATATTATGTTACTTTTCTGTTTTCTCTTATGATAAACTGTAATCGAGTAAGTATTGTATAGTATTGTTGGTCATGAATAAAATTAAAAATGTTTATAATACGATTTTTTTAAACGTTTATTTGTGCAGCCCGCATAATAAACTATTCAATATATAATTATTTGACCCAGTTAAAACATAACAAGGTTAAAGACTATAGTCTATAACAGATAGATAATATAGGATGCTATATCATATGACCCACTGGAGTACTGGACAATGGATCTACAGGGGGATATACTTTTACGTAAAATGGGTAAACATACATAAGCTAGTTTAGACATCTTAAGGATAAACATCTCAGTTTTATCAACTTTGCAGAAGAAAAATTTTCTTTGTAGGTGATAGTTACCAGTTATGATTGTGTTTATATTTTTACTTTTATAAAGTATTTTTTTTTTGTAATTTTAACTGCAAAACAAAAAAAAAAAAATAATAACATATTGACCAAAATATTTGAGAAGGTTGGTTTTGTTTGTCAATTTAGTGTATATAGTTGGTGTTCAAAAAAAAATAGTTATGTTATATAATTCAAACTACAATTCAAGCTTTTTCGACAGAGAATCACAAACAAGTAACAACAGTACCTATGTCATACAACTCGATAACACAGCATGACCTATTTCAAAATAATATTTAAAAATCTTATTCCTTAATAAACTTCGAGGTATGAAATTAATTTTTTTTCAATAATTATCTATTTATAAAACTAAAAATATTATGATGAAACACATATTTTTATAAAAGCTTGACTTATTTCATCTTGCGCATATCTGAAACAAAGCAATTTGCACGGAAATAGATGAAGACTTTACTATTATGTTGTGTTGTAATTTTTTCGATTAGCCCATTATTATTATTATTGATTTTATCCTAAATCTGAGACGGCCAGTCGATCCCGCACAAAATTTTGAACAAAACAGTGTTGCTCTCAACTCAATGTGAATAAAATGTGAGTTGGGTAAGGCGGCGGGTGTACAATGATAATATTATGATATGACATTTATTTCTTTGTTCGTGATAAGGAAACTACTCTCAAATTATCGATTTATGATTATAATTCATAAGATAACGGCCAACGACAACTGTCTGAGTGCAGACTTATTCTTTCGAATTTTTTCAAAATGATTTCTGGTCAGATCCGACAAAAACAGAACGAATATTTTGATATTTTTGTTATTTAACAGCGGTCCACGACTCCCGATTACGTGCCGAGTACCGACGTATTGTTTTGAGTTTTTTTTCAATGTTTTCTTGACAAACGCAGTTCGAACATTTAGTTATTGCTGTAATACCGACATGACCAATGAGTGCATCAATAATAATTGCCAATCAAAATCTAAAAGGAAGCTGTACGCCGCCCAACGAGCTGTGTGCAATTATTACAATGTTCAGTATGAGCCAAATCGCCAGGTGTGTGGGCTCTGTATGCAGAAAAGTATGATTTACCTGGACAGGATCAGGCGGCGGTTTAGGAATCAAGAATGTATACTAGACCAAAAACATCCAAAAAGTCGTATCTCTATTATTGAGTTATCAGACTCTGACGATGATAATTCCGACAACAATTCTACCATGCCCCCAACAGAAAACTCAAACCTCCAAATGGGTACATCATTGAACATAATCTTGAACGATGTTGTCGAACCATTAACCACTACACAATATGAATTATGCAAAAGCTATTTGATTTCTGAAAAAGCCAAACTGATTACTGCAAATGAATCACTAAACAATTTAACGCAGCAGGTAGATAAGGAACTCTTACAATTATACAGAAAATTATACAAATTTGATAGTCAACAGAAATTTAAGTTTGACAAAGAGATAAGTATTGTTGATATTCATGAGCCTGTGGATAATGATGTAGCCATTTTATCAACTATAGAGTTACCTGGATTGCCAGATGATTTACCCGTAAGAGGCAAACTATTAAGACACTTATTAAAACTGGGTGACAAAGTTTATGGGATGAAACATTCATCCATGCAGCCGTGGGTTGAGGCAACTATTAAATCGGCACTTAGTGATACATATTTTAAAATTGTATTTGAAGATGGGGAAGAAATGATTTTGAATTCTAGAAATTTAGCATACCTAAATACAAGCAACGTACAATATCCAGTTGGCAGTAGAGTGATCGCCAAATTCCAAGATATAAACTTTATATTGACGGGTAAATTCTATGTAGGAATAATAGCAGAACCACCAAAATATCTCAACAATTTCAGGTATGTTTAGTACATTTTAATAAATAATTTAAGTTATCTTTATATCAAAAATACATTTTTAAACAATCATTCTCTCGTTTAATTTTTGTTTTTGGAACAAAAAAGTAATTAAGTATCTACTATCTACTTAAAAAAATAAAATTATTTTTACTATAGGTAACTTTAAAATGTGAAATGCACTATAGTTTATATCTTCTTGATATTGATTTATTTGAAGCTACTTTTGGGAATGTTTGTAAAAACAATAGTTTTGGTCATATTAGTCTAAGTGACAATAAGCTTCTTTTTGTTTCAAAAAATTAAACATATCACTAATGGTTTTAAAAGAAACTTTTGATATTAAGTATTAATAAGGTATTAATTTATTTTTATTTAGTTAATCATAGGTCTTGCCAAAACAAATTATTTTTATGATTATTGGATTATGGGTAATTATTAGTAATTATTTAAATAAAATAATATAGTAACAATAATCTTATATTTAATGTCAAAAAATAACAAATTATCCTACATATAGGACAATGGAAGATATTTTGAAAAATGTTTGTGTCAATTTAAAGACAAAAAGGTATACTGCTCATATTTTTAAAAACAATTATCATACTGTTTAAAAGAAGACAAAGAGTAGCTTAACAATTTTCTCAAATGATTAACTTATATAGGTATTTATCACGTCTTCTATAATAAAACACTGATCTGTGATCTATGATCTGTTTTAGGTACATGGTATTCTTTGATGATGGATATGCACAGTATGTATACCATAAGGATATTCGCCTCGTGTGTGGTGAGTCACCAAATGTGAGCAACGATGTGCATGAAAATATACGAGAATTTGTCAAAGAGTATTTACAAAATTATCCAGAACGGCCTATGGTAAAGTTTAATAAAAATCAAGTAGTACGCACAGAACTCAACAACATATGGTGTTCAGCCAAAGTGAAGAAGGTAGATGCTTCGTTAGTCCAGTTAAAATTCCTTGAACTCAAGTATAAACACACAGAGTGGATGTATCGTGGTTCGAATAGGTTAGCCCCAATACACAATAAATTAGGTAGAAACAAAGAAGATAAGCGTGTGCGTAGTACAGTGTTGACTGATGTTAATAAGTTATTAAATCGACCATATATTGAACTAGAAAATGAAAAGACTGATAACGAAAAAAGTATTAATATTATTAACAGCAATACCACTCAAAAAATACAGAATCCTCAAGAAAATAATGGTGTTGTTAAATTAATTGAGATACCGGCAAACTGTCCAAAACCACTTCCTTACAAGCACCATCAGTGTTCTCATTTGTGTATGTTATGGGTTCACTACGACTACAATCAAACAAAACATATGAATGTTTTAAGCATTCCATTACATTATGGATTTAAAAGATCTATAAAAACAGACGAAAAATCTAAATTAAAAAAAGTAATATATACCACTCCTTGCGGGTGTAATATAGTTAATGAAGAAAGAATGTACAATTACTTGAAAGTGACAGGATATGGTGATAATCAAATGACTATAGATTTATTTAATTTTGATTGTGAGGTGAATCCGCTGTCTTTGTTTAGCGTGCCAAATGAGTTTATTCGCATACACGACATATCTTACGAGATGGAGTTTAAAACAATAAGTGTTGTCAACAGTTTGAATGATATGTTACCAAAAACCATAAAATATATAACTGAACGCAAAACTACCACCGGCATTAATTTGAATATAGACTCAAAATTTTTATGTGGATGTGATTGTATTGATAATTGCGAAGACAAACAAAAATGTTCCTGCTGGCAACTTACCTACGAGGCTCCAAAAAATTATCCCAATAGTTTCAAAGACTCTAATATTGGCTACATTTCAAAACGGCTACACAACCGCGTACTCACAGGTATTTTTGAATGTAATTCCAGTTGTAAATGTGGGAAAACTTGTTTAAATCGTGTTGTTCAAGAACCACTGAAGACTTCACTGCAATTGTTTCTAACTGAAAAAAAAGGCTGGGGTGTGAGAACGCTTGCTGATATTCCCAAAGGCAGTTTTGTTTGTACATATCTTGGGGAGATACGCACAGAGAAAGATGCCGAAAATGATTGTGCGATAAACTGGGGCGAATACCTGGCAGATTTGGATTTTCTAGGGACAGCTGAAGAGTTCAAAGATGGATATGAAAGTGATGTGGTCCAGTCTGAAAATGAAAGTGAAGATTATACTATATCATCTGACGATGAAGAGTTTAATCCTAGTTGGACAAAAAGGCGTAAAATGAGTATGTTTGAATCTAGAATGTCATTAAGGAAGAATTTACAAGATACAAATACAAAAATAGATGGCAAACATGACCTGTCTAAGTTGAATACTCAACAAAGAGTAGTGAGTAAAGACAAATCTTTGCTAAGATACCTATATGAAGACTGTGGCTTCTACACATTGGATGCTAATGTCAGTGGGAACATAGGTCGCTATTTTAATCATTCCTGTGACCCAAACATATTTATTCAAAATGTTTTTATTGATACACATGACCTTAGATTTCCATGGGTGGCATACTTTGCGTTATCAAATATTCCAGCAGGAACCGAACTAGCATGGGATTATAATTATATTGTAGGGAGTGTAGAACACAGAAGACTTCAGTGCTACTGTGGAGCAAAAAATTGCAGGGGCAGACTATTATGATTTTTTTTTTGTAATCAATATTTTTGTAATAATTCTTTTGTAGTTTTTTTTTTTTTTGATATAGAGAACAAAATGTTATACTTCAATGATGTAAATTTGTACTTGAATATTAGTTATATATAAAATATGAAATATTTTTCTATCTTAGAATTGTTTATAGTACACAATATCACTAAAGTTGGATCTTGCATACTCTCAATTTTACTTGTTATTCCAATACTTATAAATATGTTTTTAAGTTAGGTGAGCCAGATGTCCTACATTTGAAACTGGATATGTTCTGTTTTAAACTGATTTTTTTATATCCCAACAACTCTCTTTGGGATACCAAATCTTCCAGTTTTTAAAAAATGTCACATTTATATTCTGTTTTTTGTTTTGAGAAAATAACACTTGATCTCATTTCTAAAAAAACAGGCAAGTATACAACACTCTTCTGTACATTATATGTCTAGTTAAATCACTGTAAATGATGAATTAAGTTTGAATTCAAAAATATAAAATCATTGTAGGTGTATTAAAAATGATTCTGATTTCATACGGTCTGTCAGTCTATAATATTACTAAGGATATTTTAAGACATTATTGTGCGTTAGTACTACAGTAAATTAAATTCATTTTTACCAACAAAAAAAGGCATTTGAAAATATTATTGTGTGTATAAAATATAATAATAATACACTTAAAAAATATTAAGTATCCACGAGCAATATTTAAATTACAACAAAATAACTAAAATTGTTATTCTTTGTTTAAATATCTAATTTAGTCCAAATTTGAAATTAAAATGTCCA
>PVMI01049577.1:5526-16043 GCA_008528875.1 Aulacorthum solani
TAGACAAAAATCCGATCAGCTGGTCGAGTGTCGATGACTGATATTGTTTACTGATGTCCGATATAGAAATAAAGAAATTATTAATGAGTGGACTAATGATCGAAGCACAGAATTATTCTGTGATCGAAGTGTCGGGTTCGGGTCATCGCTCATCAGAAAAATTCATCTGTGAAGGTTAAAAATTAAAAATCTGTGTATAAATCTATGAATTAGTAAGTTCATGGCAAGGTGGATAATATTATATTCCTTATGCCTACCATAGAACAATGTTATGCTTATACTATTGAATATGGATCGAGTAGTCTGGTGGAGAGCCCGAGAGCCGAGAAGGGTATGTTATCAAACAATGAAACAGCTGTCCGCAATCGCCGGATTACGTATGTGTATACTTTAACCATTTAAAATTATTCAACATTGTTCTGTGCTTTAACCATAGACATATAATATTCCTTATGACCTACACTACTGTATTAGTTACAAAAAGAGTTCTTCTTTATACATCTTGTAGTTGGGTTATTATAAAAATCATGGTGGATCACTATTCATATTTCACTTAAATAAATAAAAATTGTTTGAGATTTTAGAGTGACATTTATTAAGTTGTAATTGAGAAGATAATAAATAGTTATATTATTAAATCATTAATGAAAATAATATTGTTCCGATTCATAATTATATAATGTGCATTAATATAATATTCATTTTTTGTTTATGTTGCGATAATTGTTTTTATCTCCTATGACTCAACATTATTATTGACTATAAATTAAAATATTGTAATCATACATCTTTTTGTTCTATAGAACTATATTAGGTAACACTATTGTTTGTATTTTTGTAGAATATTGGGAACTGGTAAATTATAATTGATATTCTAGCTATACTATATCAATTAATATTTTAATTAATAAATGATGACATAAACTCAATGAAATTCATATCTACTTAATACAGTAGTTGAAAAAAAAGTATAGTAAATAATAACATAAGCAAGAGTTGCGATTACAATATTATATTGTTAATTGCAGTATTTTAATAATTATATATGAACTATTGTATTTATTATTTTGTTATTTTAGACTTTTTCCTGGTGAGCAACTTTTTTTTTGTAATTATAAATACTGAGGTTTTATTTTATACCAATTTTTATCATACATTTTGATCAATCAAACTTAGATAGGTAGGTACTATACAAACCAGAATTAAAAAAAGACGAAAAAACATACAAAATCTTCACTATTCATCCAATATCCCAAACCGAAGGGACATTTAAAAAGTAAATAGGAAGGTTCAAGGTACTAAAATATAACTAAAATAAAATAATAATAACCAAAAGACTGGGAGAGGCAGGGGTTCGAAAAAAGAATTGCAAATACATATACTTACATACAAACTCTAAAAAAAAATATTTATCTATAAATAGTACTCATGTTTTTTCTCTGCTTCCAATTTAAAATTGTTCTTAAAAAATAGGGTACCCATTAAAAAAGAAAACAAAAACTTCCATATACTGGTCATTGACAAATATTTTATCACTATGGATGGTCTTATGCAGGTAAGAGACGATTGAGTCATAGTCACTCATAACCCAGTATATTTAATTTTAATAAATGGCTAATGTATAATTCTCTAATTATTACTTAACGTTTAATTTGGCATGGGTACTAGGTAGATAATTACAAATTACAATACCCAGTTATTTGTTTAAAACCGGTCTGAAAATGATTTACTAGGTAGTGTCAAGGACTGAAGGAAAGACTGAACTACTGGAGTAATGTTATCAACTCTTGGGAACTTAACTTAAAACAGGTACTTCAAGCTTTTTTTTTTGATTTTTGAACTGTAGGTAGTAGGTACATCAAATACGGCTGAAAAGTATGTACACAACAGTGCAAAAAACAATAAGTACTTCAATGATGAAAACATCAGTTTCACTGCCTAGTGCCTCCACATTGCAATGAATGATGATCCTAAGATATTGAAGAAAAATAAACCTAATTTTATAAAATTTATAAATCTTGGTGAAGTTTGATGGACAATCACAAAAAACATAAGGTTTTTAAAAGTTGTAAGTATAATAAAAATTACATTTATATCCTTATATAAAAATATTCCATTCACTATGCAAGGTTATTTCCCAATATTTAATACACATTTGTTTCCTCTTTTAAAATCTATTTTTTTTCATTTAAGTATTATATTTAAAATGAGTCAACATATAGCATACTACACAAGTTTGATAACCCAAACCTTTTGAATAATGATCTATTTTTTCCTTATTATAAGATCATCAAATTACATTTTAACAACTCCGAGTGTTGTTTTAAACTACTTTTAATATTAATTTTTATTATAAGTTGACTATAATAATCTAAGAGACAAAAATTAAAAATTTAACAAATTAAATTATTGTTTACTAAATACTAAATACCTACTAAGTAGGTAGGTGCCTTCTAATTTAAATTAATATTATATATAATTAATACCTAATCTATGTATTCAAATGTATAGGATATAAGCATTATGTGTTATGACTTATGAATAATGATTAAATAGTTTTTAGGATTTTTAAGTGGTTAATCCATGACAAAATTACATTTTTCTTTTTTTAATTTTGGGGGGGAGATCTGTGGCAACGAATGCCATTTGCGGTGAGGGGTGGGATGGTAGGGGATTACTTGTGGCAGTGGTAGGGTTTGGTACATATGTGTGTTTGTATTTTGGCAGAATTTTGATTTGGCCCCATTAGGTCGGTCGGGGGATGGCGGCCTCTCTCTCCAGACCGATGTCTGCCCAGAGAAAGGTGCCACCTGTAACCGAGGTTTGAACCTGCAATGGTGGGCATGCCTTAGTCCGCTCGGCCACTCTGTCCTCCATTACATTTTTACAATCCATAATTTTATATTTAGATTTATTATTTCAAAAGTCAAAAGTTCAAAGATTAAGGTACTTATAATTTTCACTTATTAATAAGTTAGAGTTCAAAACTTATCAATACAGCCTTTGTATTAAATTACAAAAATTTTATTTAATATACATATTACATACAAATAATTACACAAAAAGTGATAAATATTAAATAAATATTATTTTAACAATTAATTATAATTTTGTTTACTGTGGTAAAATGTTATGTTGAGCAAACAATAAATACAAATATTTTAATAACTTATTGGGTTTTTAGTCACTAAGATTAATTAAAGCATCTAATTAATACCTTAATATTAAATATGTTTATCAAAACTTACTTCTTAACAACTTGTAAAATTGATATAAATAAAAAAGATACTCCAATTACTAAACAAAATACAGCATAACATTCAAACTATAAAAAATAAATTGCATTATTTACTAACATAATATTAATATTATTAGGGAATAGAGTATTTATATTTACCAAAATTTTAGAGGATGACGACAAACCCCCTAAAGTCATGAAAAATGTTGCTAATGATTGTAAAGTTGCAGCTAACAAGTTATTAACACCAAACACAAATCCGTGGTTATCTTTATTGACACACTTCGCTATTTCAGAGCTTTATTACAAAATAATACAATTAATTTGGTTTTTTTAACATAAATTTAAAATATAATAAATTAGGTATTGTATATCAAACCTGGCAATGGTCATCATCCCTTGATAAATTGCACAATAAATTATATAGTTGATATATGATACATAGATTGAGTTGTATGCAACTGATACATAAAGAGCAGCACATTGGATAAAAGATGTTACAATAATAAGTAAATTACTATATTTATCCATATTCAATTTAATCGAACCACATAAAAATGTAATAAATGTACCTAAGACCAAATTAATTATTTATTTATTATTAAGTTTTGAAAACTATAGTAAATTATATTGTATCAAAATATTAATGAAATGTATAGAAGGAAATTAATACCTACATAACAGATACATATTAGGACATTTCAGGCTGATTGGAGAAGAGCAATTACTTTTAAGTTGAGGGAGTATTTTCCTGTTTTTTTCTAAGTTAGATTTATTTCCGTTGCCAACCTACACACTTATAGACTATATAGTATATTATACAAATAAACAGTTGAACGTAACTATTGAGCTTTGATACTCCTTAACAATTAAGTGCCCCAAAACATGGCACCCATCTAATCTAAATTAAGTACCCAGGTGGTTGATGGTGTTGGTAGAATAGTATCTTGCAAACAATAGCAATAAATCAATATTAACCAAGTTTATGTTATGTAATATTTTGTTACAATTTAGGTGTTAAGTTGGTTAGGTTAGTACAAATCATACCTATGATTGTATAGATAGCATCAACAGCTCCATTCCATTCTGAAGTTTTAGTACAATTAATACTACTCTGAAGGCATTCGTCATTACTCAGAGATTCCCACAATGATTGAATATAATACAAAACCTAGTAAACAATTTTAGAATTATATACATATTTTATAAATTTTTTTTTATTTATACTTTTTTTATACTTGATTAAAACAACAAGTTGCAGTTATCACCCAAAATGACCATTTTAAAATATACAAACTCTTATATTCTTTACACATGGTCTTGAAATATTTCCATGATATCTTGCTATGCTAAATATATATTAGAAAATAAAGTAAGTATACAAATGTTGTTTAATCTCTTGATTAATTTTTAATTCTTATTTACTTCTATATTATTTCCAGCTAAATCATCATCTTCATCTTCTAATTTTGTTTCTAATGTTTTATCTATTACATTCATTTTCTGAGTTTCTGACTTAGGCTCACTTCTTTTTACAGCTGGTAATGTTATAGTCCACATCATTGCAGCTGTCAGACCTGAGCATTATTATAAATATATAGAAATTGATAATACACTATTTTACCACATATTTAATATAAACACACTAACTTCCTAATGTGAGGAAATTTAATTGATATATATCAACTAATTTGGTTGAAATAAACACCTGAGAAAGAAACCCTGAAAAGAAACGCCCTATAAGATGTGCGGCTCTTGTGTAACTGGTAACTTTTTGGTAATATTTTACATTCACAACAGAATATGTATAAGTGTAATATGCAACTTCTGTAGCAACAAACAAGCCATACAAAATTTCAACTACCTAAAATTAATAAGTTATTTAAATATAAAACCAATAAAATATTTTATTTATTATTTTACATTTGAAACAATAGTAACAATACTTACGACAATAGATGTAAAACTTGTAAATAAAGATAACAGAGCATAAATACAAACACCGCATAACGCTTGAATAACAATTACAATTTTATACCTCAGCCAGTCAGTTGTTAAAGAAACAAAAATCATAAATATCATTGAAGCATAAACACCAATAGAAAGTATTTCATTATTGACCTGAAATTGAAAACACAAATGATTAACTATTTACTATGATAATGGATTTATGTATCTTTAAACAATATAATTATTATTAGTACCCATATGGCATATGTCTATTTGGAGTATCAAATTTGGTACCCAATTTTTTATTTTTTATCTTAAATTATTAATAGATTAAATGATACCTAAATTTAATTTTCAATTATAAAACAAGCTTATTATGAAATACATGTTGAAATACAATTTTATTTTCATTTAAAGTGGATTGTGACACCCATACATACATAATGCGAAAGAATATTCCAACCAATGTTTTTGAACTTGTTCTTGTGGCTAGCACAAACAAATATACAATTAAATATTAATAATACCTTAATTTAATTATATATTTAAATGTTTAAAAAAATAAATAAGCAATGTGATTCGTGTAATTTGTTATTCAACTTATAAGCTTTAATTAGTTACTCTAATATTATATCATATAGAATAAAAACACATTTAAAGATTATGGTTTGATGAGAGTTAAAAATTATATGGTAACATCATAGGTTTATTTATATTTTATTAAATTAACTAATTAGGAAGACAGATTAACACTAGTCATACTGATGGTTAGGCGATTTCCCTCCTTGAAGTCTGGATACTATTTTCAGTTTGTATGTATTTTCCCCACATTTAGTATACGTTTTGCTTTAAGTGAAGTGCATTTTAATGCATTTGATATTATAAAAAGGAATTGTACTTACCAATGTTTATATTTAGCTATACCAACGTAAAAAGTTACAATAACAAAATTAATTTATTAAAATAAGTAAAATGAACAATATAAAATTATATCCAGAATCGGATGTTAAAAATTGTTTCCACAGAGTGTGTTTTGTTAATCTGTTTTTCTAGTAGCCTTTCAAGTTCCTTGCACTTAAGTTATTTGTATTAAACAATTAAAAGAGTACATTTTATTCTAACTTTGAAATTTTTGTTCATATAATATATTTTTAAATTATATTAATTTATAAAATGCATTTTATAATATTATTTAAATAATTATTACCTATGGATTAAAATTAACAATAAATAAATATTAATATTTTTAAGATACCTACTTACTTATGTGTTGATATTTATAAAATAATTCATACCTGTTCTTCAGTAAAATTCATCCGTGAACTTAGCAAATAAGGAATAAAATAAGATTCTGACGGACGGAACTCTTTTAAAACTCCATAAATGCACAAGCATAAAGAAATGGTTTTCCAGGTCATGTTGAAACAAAATACTTAACTAAAACGATCCAAAAAATAATTAATTTAATGATATTATAATTATTGTTAACAGTCAAAATTAAATTTTAAAAAATAAAGAGATACTATTTACCTACCATATATTAATCATCATCAAAGTAATTTTTACTAAGGTCAAGTAGCTACTTTTAAAATTTGATAACCTGTTTAGGTAAATTATCTTTATAAATAGTTATGTTTAACCTATCTAATACAAATTGTTTACAACACTGAATATTATTGTTTCATTACCTACTAAAGATTAAATAGCTTCGAATAGATATTCAAAATAATACAGTAGGTACTTAAATTCATAACCTACCAATAATACCTTATACCTATGATCATTGTTATATACTTATTTATCATTTAGAATATTATAAGATAAAGGTATGTGGCATTCTTTAGATGCTAATTAAAATTTCAAGAATTAAAAATAATCTATCATTATGGCATGCTAATGATTTTTAATCTTGTATAGATTAGTGATTACAGGTTAATTACATATTTTTAAAATGGTATTAACTGTAAATAGAAAAAAAATGTGTTATCATATACAGAAGCCAGTTGATATATTATTAATACAGGTAATATCAACAAATAACAATGTTTTCAAAACTTTCAACATGAGTACATATGGCTTCATGCCACATTAAAAAATGCAATATAAATATATAATTTCTATTTATAAATGCTATACCATAGGAATAGGGCTTAAGAACATAATATAATATAATATAATATAGTAAGTGTACATTTTGTATTTATTAAAATATTTGAATAGTTTAGTGTTATAATATTATTTTATAATTAATTTTTTTTATTACCTTTTAGAGATAAATATGAGTTAATATAATGTGTAAAGTTTAAGATATTACCAACATGTATACAATATGTATAGTTGTTGATGGCCCTGAATTCCTTATTCCCATAGACTACATTAAGACGTGTTTGAATTATTTTTATGTTCAATACGTAGATTATAGTTATTAAATATTAATGTATAATAATTTCTTCATTGTCCAGAATCATGATTTGAACAGATAAATGTAAATCTTATTATTGTTATCTGTTCACTGATAATAATGATAAGAATAACAATCTACCTTTGAATATCTCATAAAGGTTATGACCTTTAGTCATCCAGGTTTTCACTACACCGTGTCGTGTAGTGAATATAATATTATAATACACAGTATTATATAATATATTCATCTTGTAGGTGACGTGTTACCATTATATTGTTACCAACGTATAGAGTCGTAATTTGGTCATGTCGGTGGTGTGATGGGAGGGGGATGACATTTTTGTACATATTTTTACCAATGGAGGGTTCTCTATTAGTTACCTATTTACCCTCCAAAAATATGTTGTTTGTATCATAATAGCACTTCTGAATACCGCAATTGTGATATAATGCGCAGTGCCTTAAACTGTATAAGCACAGAATAGAATAAATGGATGAAATAAAAAAAAAACTGTGTTTAATTGATCAATAAGGGGTATTAAATACATGCACAAATAGAACAAATTAATATATAATATTTTAATATATTGATATATAAAATTAAATACCTACCTTTAGTTCTACACCATACGTCGTTGCTGATGCGTGCGTCGTCTCTCCGTGATAAAATAATATTCAACCACTCACAGCTACGTGGTTTATTTTTGTACCTATCACTTTGTTATTTTATAAGTAAATTCTAACTTAAAAACTTCATTTTTCCCATGATGTATGAGGTACTTTTACCATCACTTTGGAAAAAGTAGTGGACTAGCTATTAAATGGTATAGGTAAAAAATACTTTGGTGTAGTTTAATTTTTTTGTCAGTTTCACCATTGATTAAATTAAAAATTAAAATTTTTAAATTTTTACACCTATTTATATTAATTTAATATGCTCATGGCCGTAACTAAAAACCTTGCCTTTGAAAATATCATTGTGTATTTTCGTGCATAAAATATTATGACATACTTTAAAACTTTCAAGTACCTAAGTACTTAAGAGGCAAGAATAATATTTTTGAAATTTAAATAAGAAAAAAAAATAACTAAAATTTCTCTTTTCCGATAAATATCTTATTTTGACCCAATTTAAACTTAAAATGTGAATTCAAAAAAATTGAGAATGTAATTTTTGGATTTCTTGGTTACAGTATGAAATACTTATGCGAAACCTTGTTTAAAATAATCAATCCTCTGCAGCCATTATACATATTTAACTACAAAATAATGCATTTTTAACTTTAAAGACTTATTAAAAAAAACGGTACCTATGCTTATGTTTAATAATTTTGAACTGCTATTACAATGAATAACCTTGTATTCAATTTCAGGTTTTTTGTCCCAGCTTAAAATTTTTTATCAATATTTATTATTTATTGAAAAAAAAAGTCGAAAATTTCTTAAGCCTATAAATATCACAGAAAGAGTCAACATTTTATCAATTTATCGTGGAAATATTGTCATAAACCTAAACATTCGGTGAAAAATTCTAATATCTACAGTTATATTCGTTTTTGAGTTATACCAATATTATAAGTTATAAGACCAAATCGATTTTTTCAATAACTGGTTTTGCTTCAAAATCCTCGTGTGTCCTTGATTTTTTTTGTTTTTCCCTACCTGAAATATAATAGGTATTTTGTACTTTTAGCCCTCTGAAAATACTAATTAGAGTCACTTTCCTACCAGAAACAATACTAAAGTGGAAAATTGAAGCATTTTTACTGCCACAAAAAAAACACACATAGGTATCATTGAAAATTCAATATATTCATCAGGGTGCTCAGAATCTAAAATAGATTGAAATAGAAATCATCTACCTCGAATAATATCACTTCCCNNTAGTTCCTGAGTAACCCATGTATGTCTTATTACTAAAACTTTAAGTTATTTAATAAAAGACCAACCATTACTGAATATTTTCTATTTTACATTTTTTACATGATTGCTGACTGCTGTCATTAATTATACAATTTCTTCCCTTTATTACTTACAAATCGTATATTATAAAAAAAATTACTGAAACACTTTCTTTAAAAGTTTATATTAAAATCAGTCATAATATGATTCCGTAATTTAGTTATTATAAATAAAATATATGATACAAAATAACAAACTCACTAATAAGTAATAAGTATAATAGAACAAGATAAGCTAAACTAAAACTAAATTGAAAGATAAAACAGATATATCGTTTTATTTTTAAAATATAAGCTAGAATCGATAAAAGGTAAACCCACGAATCTATATTTAAAATAACAATTATTTAAATATTCCTTTTTAGATGTATACCTACTTTTCAATGAGAATTGAATACCTAGGTCATAACGTGAATGTAGATACTATAAATACAATATGTCAAATACTCAACTATAACATTTTAAGGCAAAGTACACAAACATGTCGTTAAGTCGTTAAGAATACTTTTCAAATTTGTATATTCAAAATACGTATATTTAAATACTTGGTGTCTTTTATATTTGAAATATATATTCGAATACTGTCTTTCGAAAGTATTTGAATATAAATACCAATACATTTTAAAAGTATTCAAACAATTGATCAGTCATTTACGACAGTAGTCAATATACTTGAGAGACAATGATAAGATCCCCGAAATTAGGTAACACATTTATAACTATATATCATACGGTGTTCTGCTTTCAACTATGTGCAAACCTCAATTAGTCAATTATAATATGAAATAATATGAATTATGGACAATATTGGGCATCTATGGTAACCTCAAACCAATAATGATTATTTATTACTTAATCAATTTTGTTCTTAAAAAGTCATATAATTTTTGAGCTTACAAGAAGCAGAACAGAAACAGTAATTAAAATGTTTCAAAAATCAATATTGGCAATTTTTTTCTACGCTT
>PVMI01049609.1:0-13816 GCA_008528875.1 Aulacorthum solani
TATTCAGCCATAAGGGAGCTGGGTTTGATCATTATTGTACTTTTTATACCTTTGTGTTTCTGTGGATTTATTATATATTTGTACCATTATTATTGTGATCGTGTATTATAGGTACAGCAACTCATTTTTTACCAGAAACCGTGTTATCATTTTTATAGTATTAGTTTAATTGTATTCACACCCACACACATACATAGTACACACCTATACATCCACCATACACTAGCATTCTTCAGTTTCGATCGGCGAACCCGTCCGTTCTGTAGAGTTGCTATACATGCAACATATATACACACCGCATAGGTAGGTGAGTGGTGGTGCGGAAGCAAACGTGACAAGTATTTTGGTGACCGGGCGTCACGACTCACGACTCACGGCCTATTATCGTCCGTACTCGGCCTGTACAATGCCTAAATAGATATGGACTATTTATGTAAATATAAATGGCTTATTTTAAATAATTACTTGAATTAATCCAATCAATTAAAAAAATATATTGAGGAAGTCCTTGTCTCAATATATAGGGTATTAGAGCCAGACCAATAATGACAGCTTCGAGAGTTCACTTCTTCAAACGGTGAAAATGGCAATTCTTCACTGAAAATATTATGTTTTACTAAATCTGTATGATCTGGATCCCTTTTTTCTAAAATGGTCTCATAGAATTCTAACCTTCTATCTTTATCACCTTCTCCTACGCCTTGAACAAAATGCATTTTAAATGGCTTATATTTTGGGTTTATTAATATACACCAAAATCTTTGGTGGGAAATTCTTAATTCATTCAAGTTATCACAAGTTAAAAGATTATACAATAATATTTTAATAATCATGATTTAAAATAAACTATTTGCGAGATATTTACATAAATAGTCAGCATCAATATAGGTTTGAGGTTGGGACCTAAATTAGATATACCTTGAATCTGAGTTAATTGCAGAATTCAAATTCAAGATGTTGAAAAAAAACGTTTGCAGAGTCAAGAATTGGAATATTAACTTTCTTGATTTTTAATTTTTAGAAATTTATTAACTGCCGTATGTAATATATATGTATATTGTACTTCATTAGAATATGATTAAACCAAAATTGTACTTTACGGAAATTATTAATCGCAAATTCATTTATTGAGAAGATCTTAGATAATAGTATAATATAAAAGGTTGAATATAACTGGTTTAAATTTAAGAAGTATTCAAGTCATTTCGTTTGTTTTATTTATTAAACTGGATAACAAATAATGTAAAAAACATGCATATTTTCCGATATCACATCCAAGCTGTATAATAATTTAAATCCAGAAAAATGTCGGTGTGAACATCCATGCGAAAAAAAATCATTTTCATTTTCATTTAGTGAGGTAGATATCCGAAACCGGAGATTTGGTTGTTTGGGGTCTTGTTAGATTCACATTGCCTAGAAGAAGTACAGTGAAGATTTTCAAAACATTATTTTTTGTATTTAATCCACAACAGAGCTGTACAAAATATTAAAACACATTATATTGGGTGTTTTTTTTATGTTTTTCAGCTCTAAAGCTTTGTATTGAATTAACGACTGAAGATAAACCTCTGAAAATCTTCACTGTACTTCTCCTAGTAGTCCTAGCCAATGTGAATCTAACAAGACCCCAAACAACAAACTCCGTTCTTCAGTTACAGAAATTCACTCCGCTAAATAAAAATCTAGCAAAAAAACACTCCTTTTTAACTGTGAACATTTTTTAATTTTAAGTTTTGTATCTAATTTATAATCCTTTTTTAATGATTTATTAGACAATTTTCTAGCTACCATTATTTAGGAGAAAAATTAACAAAAAAAATTTGGTACGGTTCACACCTACATTTTTGTGGATTCAAATAGTTATACCACTTAGGTGTGATGTCGGATCTCTCTCATTAATATTTTATATAAAAGCTAGCTTCACACATTTTTTTCAATTACCATACTTACTTGATTAATGACTTGATGGATGACACCATCCGATAATCGATTTTAAGACTATAATAATTTGTGAAATAGCATTAAAAGACAGCTAAAAAAAATCAATTGTTTACCTCTAATAAATTTAATTCATACCAATTTATTATTTTAAATAAATGTATTAATATATTAATTTATTAATTAATTTAATAAACTTATACACTATACTAGCTCTAATACACATTATGTCTGTTGTCCTCTCTTTGTCCCGCCCTGGATAAAAAATCCTGTAGGCAAGACGTGGCTTTATGGTGGATGAAATATAGTTCAATAGTAGTTTTTCCTACATTATGTTAACAACAGTCAAATAAAAGTGTTTTAATTTGGCCACTCAATTATTTGAGGTCACGTCAATCACAGTCAGTTACTCCATGAAAATGTTTCCGTTTTACTCGTGAAAGAGTGAAAGAGTTCACTAATTGTTTGAAGTTGTGGACTAAAAAATGAATTTATTAGCAATGTACTATTCTCTGTATGGTTATTTAAAATTAAAAACATAACTAAAACATCGTGCACATTTGTTTTTTTCAATTTAACTTTACTGTAATAAGTGTAAGTTTGTTTAAAAAACTAACCTATAGGCTATAGTGTATTCCAGGAGCGCTATATGACGTTTGCGGTTTGAACTTCGTCAGACGCTTATCGATTATTTAACTGTACTGGTGGGCGGGACAACGCCCAACCCCATTTTCTATATAGATGCCTAATAGAAGACCGTATTCGCAGCCACCCTCGTTGATAAATTGCTTTTTAATTTTTATCGTGATTTTTCATTGTTTGTTAGTCGTATCATCGTCAAGAGTCGTCAAAACGTATCAACGAGTATTGTGGAGTGTTGAATTGGGTGAGTTCATTTGATTTATTTTACTTATCTAACACTTTATACTTTATATACCATTCAAAAAACTAAGAATAATTGGCAATATTTATCGATTTGGCCACGACTTGGGCGAATACAGTGTAGCGTCTTCGACACGACCTATATTTGTCCAAACAAGAAAATTAAAACTTAAGTAAAGTATATTTTTACTAGACCCGGACTATAGAACATGCTTATAATTATGTTAACAACTGTTGAACTATTCACATTAAGGTGTGGTCTTGTATCACACTATTATGCAATCCTATAGCTAACAATGCAAGTTATACAAAATATCATATTAATCTAATGTATCGATGCATGAACGTATTTTATAAGCACCCTCTACCCTATTCCAAAAGACGTAGAGCGTAGTAATTACATGCAATCGAATGAACGACAGTATTGTATCGTTCATGCGCGTATCCCAAAAAGTATTCAATCGATTTTAATACTGTTTTCACCAATCCATTAGCCGAGCCTAGGAAAAAGTTTTGAATGTATTAGTATAATATGTTTTATAATCCATCCATTTATAAAATAATGTAAAATAAATCTTATCTCAGAAACTATTTAGGTATAGGTAATCGATTTCCATAAAAGTTAAGTCAACAGATTCCTTGAAGCTTGTAGGGTGTTTTAAGTTTATTTTTTGGACCCCCATGGAGTAGCTTCACAATTGCATTTTGTTCTGGCTCACAAAAATCGAATAATTTTTTTATTTACAATTAATGTCGCGATGGCAAATAACATAATGAATAATATATAAAATAACTGACTCACCTGTGGTGCTGTGGTATTTTTTTTAATTAAAAAAAATGATATATACTTAATTAGTGTTTGTTATTTAAATGTGAAACAACTAGACTTATGTTCGCAGTTCATAGATCCAATAAATACTCAACCGATTCGGCCAAAGTATAAGAGATTGTTCTAAGAGATATCAGGAAAGTTAAGGGAATAGTTTGAACCACGTTCGACAATAATATATACTAAGTACCATATTTGATATCCCATCTTAGTCAAATTATATCAAAGTGGGTTACATCAATTCCAATTGTCCCATGAATTGAGGTACCTACACTGAAACCGAGTTAAATCGATATACCTCCGTATCTCTGGAGTAGCCATGGTGATGGGGTAGTAGGTCTCCTACGACAAACAGCATCGACGTATTTACATGTTCTTTTATAATATAATAAATAACTATTGTTAATTATTGAATATTTTTTTATATTTTGACTTTGCCCCCCCCTCCCTAATTTTAAAATCCTTTAGGTGGTGTGGGCTCCGTATTTGTTTGTTGTTAGTTTTTTTGTAGACAAGATTGGGTTACATATAACTAGCAGTACCTATACTCCGTGCCACGAGAGAAGTTACCCTTGTCCGGACCAAATCGCAATTAAATTCGCGCATCCTCCACTTATTTGACGTACCGTAGTTGCACGATCACAATCGTTAGCGGTCGGGAACGCTGTATAATATGTATCCTAAGTCATTACGTACACTATAGATACATTGTGTCAATACGTCTGTAAAATTACGTTTATGAACCCCGCGATTACTTTCACTAAGTTGACTGTTTAATAATCAAACAAACATATAATCGTTAATGTTTTAGGTGTTGAAAGAAAATAAATGCTTTGTTCTGCACGTGATACACGATATTATAAATTACACTATAGTATAATCACCCTGATTTACAAACTTCAAAACTAATAGATGGATTTTCAAGGAAATTTTGTTCATAAAGATACCAGGTAAGTTTAGTAAGTAGTTTGAACCATGTCTGTTGTTTGTGGTAATAAATAAAAAATAAAATTTTCTTCTTCTTCTCAGGCCTTCCTGGATCCTTATCTGGGTTATATAATTATAAATTGAATTTGAAAATGTTTTTGTTATGGGAATCCTGTTTTCTTATAATTATATATTAAGACATATTATGAATTTACTATTAAAAAAGTTAAAAAGATGGACAAGTGTGTACCGCTCTATCGTACAATAGGTGTCAGTGTGAGTGACTATTATGGATGTGTTAAATTTGAACTCAATGGTTTAAAGTCATTGTCAAAACATTGTTTAAGTCAAATCAAACGATTCTGAGCAAAGACGGTTCGTAATTTTAACTTAATTTAATGTTTGGCCACAAAATTATGGCAGTGTATCTTTAATATTTTGAAGCTGCTATTAAAAAAAAACTTGTATGAGGAATCTTATATTTGATTATAGGGGTTTTACAAAGCAAACAATTATTTACTTATTAATTTTTAAAAAAAATTCAAAAATCAAAAATGTCTCAAATCTATAAAAAAAAAAAAGAAAATAAGAAAAATGTAAAATGTCCTATGTTAAGCATTGATAAAATAGAGTCATTAAATGTATTCAAACTAATAAATCTTAATGTTTATATAACAAATATTAATTTATTATTTTTACAATAAACTGTTCCAGAAACTTGCCACCAATTGTATCATCAACCTAACATCTAGCTTAAGAAATTTAAGGTTTTGAAATGGCTGAGACATTTGAAGATGTAAATACACTGAAAAAATTTAATGAGACCTATCCACAAGCATCATGGTCTCCTATGATTTATAATAAATTTCAAAAAGTGTTCAATATTCATTTGCACATAGATTTAAATCCCATTAAAGGTTGTGGAATTTCAGTTACTGCTGCTAAAGTAGATGCAATAAGGAAGCACACTGCCATCGTTTCTTTTAAAAAAATGAACAATACAAATACCGGAGTACGTGATCTAGAAACTATGATGAAAAATTATACACCGTCAAATTATTTAGGAAATACATCTCATTTGGCCGAGGATACTCGGCCATCAGGTATAGTTTAATAATATTATTTACCTAAGTTAGGTATTTAATCTATAGTAAACTTATGTCACCATAAAGTCACAGCCGGTCCAGTAAAATAGTATAAAATTCCACAGCTTAAACGCATTTTTACCAAATGAAACATATAGGTAGAACTTATATGAACTAGAAACTTGAAAATGTGGTTCCTCTAATGCTACTTTTGATGTGCTTATAAATTGCTTATTACAATCCGTGGCACACGTTTTAATTGGCAATCTAGAAAATTATCGAGATATTCAAATGAGAGTAGTTAACTCAGTGATTATTGATTATGTATTATATTATAAAGAGTACTACACTGAAGATCTTTCTTCTTAATGTGAGTAGTTGGCATACATTAAAATTAGTGACACTTACCAATTTGGTACAGCTTACCTGATACATTACTACTGCTTATATAATATCCGTTGGTGACTTAGCGTCGTAGTTATGACCGTAGTTCTACTTAATGACTAAATTGCACATAAATCGATTTTCATTTAAGGTGACTATAAATCTTGCTAGACACTCAAACCCGGTTTTTGATTTTACATTTTTTATATACAAAAAAACCACCGGATATGCAACGCCACAAAATTCACTCAATCCGCCGTATAAGTATTGCATAATATACATTTTAACAAATCATTGCTCCGTCAACGCCGGGAGGGCAGCTAGTATTATATTATATATGTATATAACATTTGTTTTTACTTGCAATTTTACCCAACTAATATTGTAGGCTGTAAATTATATACCTATACTCTAACTGTAACTTTATTAATAACAAATGTTATTTAAGATCGATATAAAGAAAACATTTTATTACCAATATTACATAATATTATGTTTATTCGATGAATGTAATTTAAAACAATTTTCAATTTCCTTCTTATGTGTAGCCAGTTTATTATTATTTTAATTTTTATAAATTAACTTAATGCGGATTTAATTAACATTAACTGGTTACTCCATATTTAAGTTTAAATCAACAAAAATCTATTAAGTTGAATAGGTATTAATTAAATTTAAAATTTAAATACCTACAAGAAACGTTTGGTGGGTATGTCAAAACAATATTATCTTAAACCTTTTAACTCGCTTATGGACAACACACGTCATTACTAATTTATGTGTCGCCAGAAAGTCGTACCAAGCAAATAAAGTACATTATTGTTTTACAGTGGGTACCTACATAGCTTGCAAACTTTACTCGTTTACAATTTTTAATAATTTAGAATATAATTCTTGTTGCTTTAATGCACCAACTTATTTAAATAAATTAAAACAATATTTTTTTAAGTAATAACAGTAAAATTTAAGCAAAATAAAGAATGTGGCTTAGTATTCAAATTGAAATAACATAGGTAGTTTTTGCTTACAAATTTTTGAGATTTAAAAAAACTTGGTAAAAATTTGAAAAATAAACTCTTTAAAAAACATAAATTTATATTTTTAGAGTTTCTATATTACTATAGCCATAACTTATGAAAAACTTTGAATTTCATTTTCAAGTTTTTGACCAAGAAACAAAAGTTTCGAATGTACGAATACGAGTATATTGTCATTAAATTTGAGTCACTAAAATGGATGTGTTAAATTTGAATTAATCATTGCATATGACAGAAGATTCTCAGTGAAAAAATAAATATAGGTATTATATTATGTTTTATATTTTTGGTATATAGTATACTACTACAGCTAACGTTGCAGCTACTTCGTTTAGTATATTAGCAATAATATTAGATTGATTTAATTTTTAACTTTTAACTACCCAAAAACAAACATTTAACTATACATAAATCTAAATTTTTTTTTCCTAATTGAGTTAAGAAGTATTGAATTTTGGCCTTCCCAGATTTCTTTTTAGATCTAATTTGTTGCCAAAACTAGTCAGAAAGTTAAAAATAAAAAAAAAATAAATTTTTCATATTTAAAGGGTCTTCAAACAACAATTTTTTAAAAAAACACATTCTAAATTCTGAAACACTCATCAATCACTTACCCAATCTAAAAAAAATGATTTTTTAATACCCAAAAAAAAAATTTAACATAATTATAACTCGTCATAAATTTGAAAAATAATAGTAATAGATTGTCAAAATAATTAAATTGAAAAATCTAAATTTGTTTCAATTTTCTACATTGTAATATTTCTTTTTTCGTTACATGGATATCCAAATGACGAAAAACGATGTAAATAGTTTATATTCAAAGATAGCTATATCGAGAAATATTTCCCATAATAGAATGCGAGGTTGTGTGTTTAATATACGATAGGTATAATTATTATTGTATGATATACAATATTATACATTTACTGTTTGACTTTGAATTATTATTTTAGATTAGTTATAAAATTGTTTGTATACCAATATCTATATTATCTATTATTTATTTTAGATTGTTCCAAAAGCGCAGAATCAACATTGCCATCAATCAAATCTTTAGATCATATCGATCAACGTCTTAAAGTTAATAGATTTCGTATATTTCATGATTTTGAAAAAGCATATCAGTTTTTATGCCATTGGACTCAAGTTGAGTTAGAATCATCCGAAAATGGCAGTTTACACACTACATTAAATGTAGGTGATTATCAATTTGAAGGTTGTGGTCGTAATCTATACGAGGCTAAAATAGACGCAATAATGAAGTTCTATTCGAGCTCTGTCGATAACTTTTTTGAAATAAGTAATCAAAATAAAGAAACAGAAACTGTATTGGGAAATACACCATCGAATGACCAAGGAAATTCATCTCATTGTGCAGATACTAAAACATCAGGTAAAGCGTAATATCATTAATTTAGATTGGGAAATGTAGTAAGAAGAGAGTTGTTTTCCCCCATCAAATGCGGCATTCTTATCTACTACACAATGCATATTTGTCATCAAGGGAGAACAATTACTCCTCCACCAATTTTACTATTTTTTCTACCGACTGCTTCAGAATTAAAGATATTATTTAAAATACATACAACCCAATGATTTTACTCCTAATGACGCCCCCGACAGAATGTATCTTATTAATTTATTTAGGGCTAATTAGATATTAATGATACTACGATTGTTTCGTTGTTCGATATATAGATAGACAAATCCAAAACCTGAAACTATGGTTGACTTATCAAATAGGGTATCTTGTCATTTACAAAAAACACTGATTATACATCGTGATGGATTTTTAAGATTTTTATAATTATGGCTAGTGGTTCTGTAATAACTAATAATAGTTTTAGTTAAGTTTTTATAAAGTTGATACACTCAATGTTTTTATCCTTTTTTAGACTGCTGTGATAACCTGGCACCAATGAAAATAAGTGAAGAACCAGATATTCCTCCATGCCTTCAAAATCGTCCCAATGAGAATAATACATCACCATACAGTTTTATGGAATCTTACAATCTACGAAATAGTATATGGTCTCCTTTTTATCAAGTAGCTAAGCAACCAACATTCAAAAAATATTTTAAGGTTGTTTTAAGAATGGGTAGTAAGATATTTCATGGTCAAGGTGTTAAACAATGTAATGCTCAATTGAATGCAATTAAGAAGTTCAAAAATAGTATTTTACATCAACAAAAAAAGTTTAAAAAAACAACATTTATAGATAATATAAATATGATTGGAAAGAAACCCCTACAATCTTCAGGCATAAAATCATTGGCATTTAATAATAAGTTTAATGGCAAATACAATTCTTAATGGTAACAATGGTACCTACTCAAACTCTTGTTAATTTTTATTCATATCACATTTATAAGCAGTTAGCATATTTTGCTATTTAGTATGACGATAGATGTTCATCCATATCTATGTAAACAATTTTAAAAGATTACAATGTAATTGTATTAACTATAAAGTTCAACATCCAAAATATATTCGCATTTAAACAGTGAATTAAGTAGTTTTTTTTAATGTCCGTGTTATTTATACAGTATTTAATGCGTAAACAGTAAATACATTATGTATATTTACACTGAAATTTTAATTTTAATAATTCCCTACTCAATAGTCTATAATATAAATAGAGTACAATAAATGCTACAGATTTATAAATACATAGGCACATAATATATGAATCCATACATATTACTATATTATAAGGTATACTCTGTTAGTCTGTTTAGCGAGAGAACACGCAGCGTTCCGTAAGTTACATCCTACCATAGGTGAAACGGTTTCTATGATAGAGTGATGAGGGGGTCCAGCAGAATCGGACGTCCCTGTGTCGATCTATTTTTTTTTTTAATCATATTTTATGTTGTTGAATAAGATTATATTATTTGAATTTTTTTTTCAAACATAGTTTAGTTGTAGGTATTGAATATTATATAATTTAATTCATGTAGAATTTAAAAATATTTGATAAGTTAATTAATACTATTTTTTAATACTCATTGTAAATGTTGGTTAAGTATTATTCTTTACTTCCTGTAATCCTGGAGCATGGTTTCATAATTTTTAGGTACATATTTTATAGAGGTATGCAATTCTGTATTTAAGATAAAAGATTTTTTGAATATAATTTATTTATGGCATTATTAGAAAAATAATCCACTTGTTATAAAATGTTTCATACAATCTCCTAGTTTGTATTATTTAATGAAGTCGATTCAATATTTTAGTTTAATTATCATCATTAATTGTACTTAATTTGTTTAGTAAAAAATAAGAATTTATCAAAATTACTGACTAGATTATATATTATATTGTTTATTTATATTTTTTTTTGAGAATTTTTAGCACTATAGATTGTTTTTCATACCAAATTTTATTATTTCGACTATATTATTAGATTCTTGCAAAATTGTAAGACTTTTGATAAGAATTGGGTAATAATAATTGAATTATTATTCTATACATATCTTACTTCCTGTAGCGTAGAATGCTTTGACACATTTTATATATCAATGCAATTTTCTATTTAAGATAAAAGCTTTTTTGAAAAGGTACAACTGATTTATTATACATTAGAAGAGTTGCTTTTAGTTTGATAGTTATAATTTATCACACGAAAGTCAAAAATAATAAACTATCAAAATTATACCTACTTTTGCAGGAGGTAAGTAAAAAAATATCATCACAATGGCAGGTACTATCAACTCTCGAAAAGCTAACAAAATATTATATAATATAAATCATTCAGCACTCGTTATATGCTTTATTAATTTGGTATCTGTAATACGAATTTTCCCTATTATTCTGGTATAATTTTTTTAGAACGATATAATTTGATAAAGTGATATGTACAGTCAATACTTTCTATCGTAGTTATTGTCTATTTTGATTGTATATTTTCTTATCAATGACTAGGTCAATTTCCAAATTCACACTCATGAGAAGCAATACTATCTATTATTATTGCATCAACACGATTTTTACTATGTATCACTGAATTCTAGTTTAGCCAGGGAATTTATTTTGGGTAGGGTTTATTTTTAATACATGACCATCATAAAGTTAGCAACACAACTATGACAGACACCCAACAACTTGTTGGGCATTGTTGGATAATTTTCAGAATTTGTTGGGCTTAATTTTTGCAGTAAGTTCTTTAAAAATTCTTGTGCTACCGACTATACGCCAACAACACAATTTAATGTGAGCATAATTTCAACCTAATAAAAAATACCGGGTTAACTTTATGGAGGATGAACATATAATATCCACAATTTGGAGTTGGATTTGGGTGTGCTTAGCACAACCTGTTTTTAAATTAATATCATCATTTATATAAGTCTTGTGTTTAATGAGTTCTAACTTTGTTAATAATACTATTGGCGCATTTATCGAATACATAATTATTCAAGGCTTTAGCACCCCAACCTTCTCCGCCGCTGGCAATACCTTGTGTGTGTGGCACCATATGCTTAATTCTTCGTTGCTTCTTCGTGTGAAAGTAGGAAAATGTATGGAAATCTTAAATTAAATTTTCTTATGTTTTCGATAGCAGCAAAAAAACTTTTATGAGTTATTTTGCTATTTTTAAACATTTTTAATTTTTAATTTTTTCAGTTTTTTTTTCTATAAATGTCAATAAAAACATTTTCGTTGTTTCAAAAAGCTTAAAAATGTAATAAAAGGTTCCTCATAAGCTGTAGTATTAACAGTTAAAAATATTGAAGATATATAAGCACAATTTTTGTATTTGCATTTAAATTTTAAAAATTGACCAAATTCGTCAAAATCTCAAAACTTTGCAAACAATTATTTCTTGGATACAAATTTATAAAATTTTCAGTTTTATAGCTTAGGATAAAAAATTTAAAACTAGACATCTGGTACGTAGTTCATATTGTCAACAATGAATCCAAAAAAAATGAACAAATACAGTTTTTGTTATTGCTATTTAAATTCAAATTAGGTGCATAAAAATGAAGAATAACGATCTTAGTTATTTTGTTGAAATGTTATTATAAAAATTATAAAATAGTATATCAAATATAATTATAACATACCCTGACTGACAGACCTCTGCTTAGAATCGTTATTCATTTACGATGATGTTATATCATTGAATTTAAATTTAACACCAGCCATTACAAAGACCCACCTGTAACTTACTGTACAGCAGAAGGTTATCTACTTTTATTGATTTTACTTCATATTAATTTAATTTTTGGTTTTCTTAATATTTATATACATTTTTTTAATAACCATTAATTTCAATGTCTCACATCTGACAGGCATCTTGTGACGAATTAAGTTTCTTTACCAATGGCACCGTTTGAGATCACGCCAATCATAGTCAGCTGTTCAATGAAAACGTTCTCATTTCGCGAAAGCGTTATTTTTTATGTAGGTACAACAAGTTCACTACTGGAATTTCAGACAAAAAAAATATATTTTATTAGCCATCTTGTATTTCGGATATAGCTATGGAAAATAAAAACAAAACTTAAACATCAGGCACACTTGTTTTTTTATTTAGTTATACTGTATAGGTGTTAGTTTGTTAAAAAAAAATAGTAGATGGCGCCCGATGACCCAGCAGCGCTATGTGACGATAAATGTTTGAATTTCGTCAAACGTGTATTGATTAATCTGTGGTGAGTGGTGGGGTGGCCAACACCCAATTTTCTAACCTATATTATAAAGTAAGACTGTGTACGCAGCCACCCTCGTTTGAGGTATTTCTTGTTTTCGTGATTTTTTATCGTGCCTTAGTCGTGTCATATTTGAAAACCGATACAGAATTGAGTACTGTGGCGAGTTCAATTTGGTGAGTGCATCCGTTTTATTTTATTTTCTAAAGAGTTAGTACTAAGAAAAAAATAAGGTATTTATTGATTTGCGTACGATTTGTGTACGATTTGGGTGAATACTAATGTTCCGTGAAGTCTTCAATTAATTTCCAAAATACTACAAAACAATCCTACAAACTCTCCTCAAACAAGAAAAGATTAAAATATATTAACTTATAAAAACTATTTTTACTAACCGTTCTGGAAAAATTTTCCTTAGTGCAAAGATATAATAAATACCGCATATAGCAAGGATCACAAAATGGCGTAACCTACATTGTATCCTACATAAGAAAAAAAAGTAAAGCCGTTATAATATTAAAGTATTAATTAGTATATTATATTACATTCTTATGCTCTAATTCATAATTTTTGTTCATTGGTTTTTAGTTTATATTAAAGTCTGCAATGTTGACAGGCTGCCTATTATTTCTGGATTCTCAACGTAGCCCTTCAAAAATATTGATCGGTAGCCCCTGGCATATGGTATAAGTATCCCCACATTATAATCGTATGTTAACCAACTATCCTATTGATATTTTTTAACCTAACCTATTCTATCGTACGATATGCAAATAATACAAAATACTATACTGTTACGAATGTATTTATTTATAACTGTTATAGGTACTGTAAAGGTTTATAATAAAGTATAATAGGTGTATGAAAAAATAGTACCCCGGTCATCGGGATCCCATACATATGGTAACGACATGAATCTATTTATCCATAGTGGATTTACATAACAAGTCGACGGATGTTTTCGATAATCGATTTTAAAGACCTGGTATAAATTTTTATCAGAATGGTTACCGGGATCTCAATTGCTTGGGATCAATTAGTAAGCATCAGTGTTGAGACGAGATAAGCAA
>PVMI01049611.1:0-21095 GCA_008528875.1 Aulacorthum solani
TACACCCGCTCGCCCATAATTGCAACACACTGGGTCGCAACGTCTATTAGATATAATACCATATTTGGAATGACCCGTATTGCCAGATCGTACGCACGACCATATCCCTCTCGTCTAATCTATTTTAAGAATTCTATAACTGCACTACGAAAAACCGATTTTAGCAAATACTGTAACATACATAATAATATTTATTATATAAAATAAAATTCACATTTGCAAATATTTTATAAAACAAAATAACTATTTATTTATCTCGTGTTCTAATTTCTAAGTGAGGAGACGTTGTCTCTTTGTCTCCTATTAATGCTTCAATTGGTTATAATTATTTACAAAACTAAAGTATTGAAGAAAGAATTTGTGTGATGCAATTTGGTTTGGGCCACTTAATTAACTCTTAGGCTACTGCATTAAATTCACTTTATTAGAAATATTTTAAGCGGAGATGCATTACAGTGTCTTTTTTTCTGTCTGTCATAACTTTTTACGGCAGTAAAAATGATTTGATTTTCAAGCTTGAGGGTGGTTTCTAGTAGCATCTTAGATCTAGATAGTACATTGGGAGTGTTCAAAGTAAAATTCCTAGTACTTTTCAAAATAATTGGGATAAACAATGATGAAAACTACTGGAATTTATACACAAAACCAAGTTTTGACAAAAAATAGAAACTTCAGATACTTTACATTTTCACTAAATGATTGTATTATAATTTCCTACACAATTTCCTACACTATGTTTTACTATAATTTTCTAAATTTATTTACTATTTTTGAGCTATTTATAGATTTTTTTTAAAGAAATTATGATTAAGTTATTATTAAGGCTATTTAAAAATATTAAAGATAGTATATGCATTATTTTTATAAGCATTTGTAGTTAAAATTATCATAGCGTTTGTCAAAATTATAAAAATTACAAAAATTTGCAAATTATTTTATAATTAAAAATGTATAAAATATTAAATTTCTGTAGGTAAGGATTGAAAATCTGATACAAGATTCCTCATATGTAGTTCAGACTGTTACCAAAAAATCTAAAAAATATATACATACAAATTTTTTTTAAATATTTTAAGTTAACGCTTTTGACGGACATGCACCTAGCTGTAATTTCATCAACAGTTTTATATCTCATTAACAATTGATTAAAATTAAAAATCAGTCAGAGCTTTTCTTTTTAATATAAAGGAACGAAAATAGAAAATATGTGTCATATGACTGCTATAGCAGTTACATAAATACAATTTATATTTCTGTATTGTTATAAGAATAAATAACTAAAACCATGTAGGTATGCAAATCTTTTTTATTATGACAATTAAAATCAAATAGGTATAAAATATAAATCAAATCAAATAACTTTTTTGAGCATCTTTTATAAATAATAGAAATAAAACAATATGTATAATAATGGCAAAGAAAAATAATATTTGGGTGTGTAGTTTATAAGTGGTGATTTGCAAAGCATGGTCCTGTGCATAATGATGGAGGGTTTGATGGACAATCTTGGCACCTCCAATACATATTTTTTTTTATAGCATTCCCGACAACTCAAAATGTATGTTGTTCTTGACTCCTTTATTATAAAATTAAGCAAAATAAAATTCATGGTTAATTATTACAAAATGTAAAATACTCATACTACCTTCAGGTTGACACACATTTATAATGTATTATAAGCCTTGACAATTTCACAATGATAATCAATAAAATGTCCTTTGTACTGAGGAAAATTTTTTCTAATGATGTAGAATGAGTTTCACAGTCATGTCAAGAAGATGAAACATTCCATCTTGTACCACTTGATGATTTTTCTCGGACTTGAATAATACAATAGCATTTTATTACAACGATCTATACCAGACATATTGAGTTGTACTCAATTATTTGTTCTGGCCTTTGAATGTCTATCCCTCGTTTATTTTTTATGGTGATCATTTCAGACCAACATCCAGTAGTTATAGCGAAAAGTCCGTTTTGTCTCTCTATCTAGGTATAAATAGATAGATAAATAGGCCCTTTTTTCACAAATTTGTAGTCTCCTTTCTTAAGTTTTACATTTTTACCTGTGATTTATGTAAGATTTAATTTTCTATTCAATTTTAAAGTTATTGTTGTATGTGTTTTATTTTCTAGTAATATTTTTAATAAGCCCACACTATTATAAAAATTGACCATAAAAAGATGATGACCCTTATTTAAAAATAGTATTACTCTCTTAATTAAATTGTTTACTTTAGATATTAAAGTTTTTTTATATATTTGGTCAAAATTAGATATTATTTAAATAAAGAATAACATTTTTTGTTATATTGTTGTAATTTCAAAATATTCTTTTGAGCTTGAAATGTTAAACATAAAATATTGTATTTGATGTGCACTCAATGACATTTTCTAGAACATTTTCAAATGCAACATTTTCAGTAAAAATTATTTCAACTTTTTGTATTTCAAATAGTAAAATAAATTACTTAAATAGGAAAATAATATATATATATATATATATCACAAAATACACTAAGTAGTATAGAATCATAGACTTTCTTCGTTTGCTATATGCAATGATTCATTATTGAATTCAAACTAAACATGATGGAACTCGTATGCTATCTACCTGTACTTTGATCGCGTTATATGTTATCTACCGTTCAGGGTTTATCTACTTTGTACGGAGACCACGATTAAAGATATTTAATCGTGAATGAGACTAATATTGTAGGTATAACCTTATAATTATAAGCATTATAAACTTTATTCCAAGGGAAGAGTAAGTATCACCGAGGACGTCTGTGTGTAGGGGATCGTACGCCTGCTACCGTAATAACTCGTACTTCACCCGTCTCATCTGATGTTGAATCTGATAGTTCCAATGACTCTGAACCTGTTTACAAAAATTATGGGTCACGAATACAGAGTCCATGGGTCTTCGAACTGTACTGTAAAAGAGATGATGGTGTTACTGACCGTAGATTTTTTATAGTTGAAAAGAGAGATAGAGCTACGTTACTTCCAATTATTCAACGTGAAGTAGAAGTTGGATCAACAATTCACTCGGACGAATGGAGGGCTTACAGCAATTTAAGTGACCTCGGCTATGTGCATAAAACTGTAAACCACCAGCTCCACTTCATTGATCCAGAAACAGGGGCCAATACCCAATCTATAGAGTCTACGTGGAGACGTGTTAAAGTAAAATATGGCATAAAAACACGTGGTGCCACTAACTTATTGGAACGGCAGTTGATGGAAGAGTAGTGGCGTTCACTCAATGCATCAAAGAATCTTTTTGACCAGTTTTTTGAAGACATGAAAAAAAGTTCTTAAATGTAATAATGCCCATTGCCCATATACCCAGACGCCACCTACAATCTATAGATTGCGTTGTGGAAAATTGTAGATAACATACAACGCCAACACACAATTGTGGTAGATACATTTTTCAGGTAGATAGCATACGACACGAGTTCCAACATGATAGTACTATATTATTTATATACTCAATATTTTGGTAGATTTAAAATTAATTTATTGTTACTCATATCCTTATGTTATTATCAATAAACCACTTAAAACCGTATTATAAAGTTATTCCAAACATTTGAATATTAAAGTAACTCAAAATTGATTTTTTGGACTTTTTAATGAGTAATTTTAAAGAAAACTTGATAGAGGGCTGAAGGTATGGAAGTTTATGGAATTAATTAATTAGAAAATTAATCAAATTTGAGTTACATTAATATACAGAAATAACTTAATGATTAAGCTTTGATTTATTAACAATAACATAAAATTTAAGTACGATAAGTAAAGAAGTAAATTCTGATTTCACTAAAATATTGAGCATATAAATACTAATATTTCCAAAAATTTTAATTTTTGACATTTAAAGTTTTTTGATCATAACTTCCATAAAAAATTTTAGCTACTCTTTTGAAAGTATAATCAAATAAAGCATACAAAAACACGCTTTTGAAAAATAATTCATAAAAATTGCTTGAGATGCTTCTGCATTTATGATAACAACAGTAATCAAAGAGTTAAAATAGTTTTTTCCCCAAAATGATAAATTTAAAAAAATGGCAGACAGTGCACTGAAATTCTCTTAACACTTTTGTGTATCTAAAGTTAAATAATTACGTCAGTGCCTGTATGCTATCTAGTAAGTACATACATAGTATTATAGTAATATACAATTAACTTAATTTTTTAATCATTAGTAAAATATTGTATTAGTGTTCTGTTATGGGTGAATCAAATTTTACTGTCATCGTTTTTGTACACTAGGTTGTAGATTTAGTGATTGCCCAAAAAAAAATTCAGCTTTTACTAAGTATGATTAGTAAATCCTAGAATTGCCGAGTGATTGTGCCTTGTTAATAATATTAATATATCTAATGTATTGCAGTAATTGTTCGTTCAATCAGTTAGTCAGTTTATTTTTTGACTACATGGACATTTGTTTGAAAAAAAATACTCATTTGAATTATTATGAATTGGTAAACTTGTTTATAATCTTATTTTAATGAATTTTGAATGTAGAAGGTAGTATAAAAAACGAAAAAAATGTTAAGTTTCTAATAATGCATTTTTTAAATAAAATATATTTTAAATTAACTTAGGTACTTATTGTGATTTAGAATATTAACTTACAGTTTAATATTTATTCGTATTTATTATTTTTGTAACAGTTCTTAATAAATATTTTACTGAGAATTCGATTTTCTATAGTAATTTGAAAAAATTCTTTAAAAATTATAACTCATTTAATGTCTTAATAATATCATTGGTGATTACCTATTGGTTCTTATTTAAAATAATTTAACTATAGTAAAAATATTAAAAGTCAATTATGAAGCTTTAAATAATGAATTGTTTTATCTTTGATTTTAGCGTCAAAAAGGAGATGGCAAGATTGAGCAGTGCAAATGTAAAACTTGTATTCTTCTTGTTGACTGTTTTATTTCCTGTCACCTTAACTAAAGGTATTATACATAGTCAATTACTTTATTTTAAAATTATGCGTTTGAAGTTACAAATATTTTCACTTAAATAATTTAGTTCAATTTATAGATACTTCTCGTTATGATACTGTTTATGCCTGTGAAGGAAAACCTCTTAAATTGGAATGTAAAGATGGTGAAATCATTCATTTGGATAGGGCTATATATGGTAGATATTCTATTACCGTTTGCAATGATCACGGTAATACGGACTGGAGTGTCAATTGCATGTCCACAAATACTTTACCATTACTTCAAGCCAGGTAATTAATGTTTATTTATATTATTCTTATTAAACTTTCAATATTAATTTGTTATTTTATTTTAGATGTAATGAAAAAAGAAATTGTAGTATACAAGCAAACACAAGTTTATTTTCTGATCCATGCCCCGGTACTATGAAGTATCTTGAGGCACAATATCATTGTGTTCCTGGTAATTCAATGCTCAGAAATTTTTGTTTTTATTGATTCATTTTCACTGAAATATTTATTAAATTTTAGCATCACTATCAACAACAACCCTCAGACCAAATCCTCCTTGGTTAATAACATCACAACCCAGTGTTTGGAATGCAGATAAATTATTGACTCTGAAACCTGCTACTCCAATCCCACCAATTTTGTCATCACCACAATTAGATGATATTGTTGGGTCTAGTGTTGAGGAGGAGCCTGTATCAGTTTCTGTTACTACTACAAGTACAAGTACAACTGCTGCACCAGAAGTTTCTATTGTTGTTAATAATTATAAAGAAAATAATTCCAAGACTGATAATGAACAACATTTACAATCAAGTAAATGTTACTTTAATTATTATAATTACTATCTATAGTTAAATATAATTTATAACATTTACAATGTCTGTGCATTAATTGGACGCAAAAATTGAAATGTCATAGCAAAATCAAGTTTATAGTTCTATAGCTTCTAATTGATAAAATTGGATTATTTATTTAGAGTTAATTATAATTTACTTGAAAATATCCTATGAATAAAAAAGTAAATATTTTCCAAGATTGAACTACTCAAACATTTTTTGTTATACATTTTGATCTAACAAAAAAATCATTTGAATTCTAAAATTCTAAAAAGTAAAAATCCATGATGAAGTATATTATATACAATAATCTTAATTACCTGTAATTTTTGTTTAAAATGTTTTTTTTTACTATTTATACTAAACTTGATATCTAATTTCTGAACACTTGTATATTTTATTTAATAATGTTTTATATTATTATCTTTCTATCATAGCAGGCGCAATAACAACTGAATGGATTGTACCTACCAGTGACTTACCACCACAGTTAAGCATAATTGATGTTGAAGGAATGGATGATAGATTATCGTTGTCATGTGCTCCTGAAACTTCAAGAAGCTTATTTTGGAATTGGACTAAATCAGGAGAAGAAGCTGTACAACCATGTCCCGGTGGTGCTGCTGGTCTTGCTCGGTATAATTTTATGAGATATGACTATAGCATTATACTGTTATATTATACTAATTTTTAAATTAAATTCTTTTTATTTATTTGTATTTAATAGATGGAGATGTCAGACTTATATAAAAGGTGTAACATTTAGATCACCTCCTACACCAGATCTTTCAGAGTGTCGTTCAGTATGGTTATCAAGTTTAGAAGGTAGACTTCATCAGGGAGATTCTATTATCAGTATTGCAAATGATCTATCACAGGTTAATACTTTTATAATATTTAATATTATTTAATAAAAGTTCATTTTTCCTTTTTTTTAATATTAATTATGAAGTAAGTTGCCTCACTATTATTTAAAGGGCAATAATAAGGAAATGTATAATCTCGCTTTTGTTGTCCGGAATCTATGTGGTAGTCTCAAATTATTATTAGTATGTGTTGGTTTCAATGTGGGTACCAAAAAATGCCACCGTCCTACACATCTTACTTGAGAACAATATAAAATTCACTCTATCAATTCTACGGTATCTTTCTATGATGTTTTGGCAAAATTTAAGTTAATTGACGTAGTTTGATTTTAATTTATAAAAATAAAGATTTTAATTTAGCAGAAAATGTCTAGATTGTACAGAACACCTTCCATTTTAAATTTTAAATTTTTGGTTTATATATTATTGTGATTTTATAATAAAATCCATATTTTCAAGTTTTCAATTACCGTTCAAAATTAAATAAATAACAATTTTTCCAAGTATTCCATGAAATTTATATTTTATTGACATTTTACGTTGAGTTTGAATTTTTTTTTCACAACTTAAATTGAACAACAAAATCTGACTTTAATTTTATCAAATTTTTAGGTCTTTGGAATTAAAATTGTTAGTAGTAACGGGGTTCAGCAATTAAATAATTTTTGTTTGAATGGATTTCAAGTTTGTATTAATAATTTTTTACTGTAGGTGACTGATAGTAAACCATTATATGGAGGTGATATGATGACAACAACAAAAATGTTACGAGATGTTGCTCAAAAAATGGAAAAGGATATGGTTACGTTTCCTGATAAGCAACAACAAGAGGCCATGGTTACTGATTTATTACAATGCGTGGTGCGGATTGGTAGCAATTTGCTTAATGCTTCTCAATATCCTTCATGGAAGGACCTGACTTTTAGTGAACAAATGCGTGTTGCAACAAGTTTATTGATTGGTCTAGAAGAGAATTCATTTCTACTTGCTGATATTATGATGAAGGAAAAAACAATCACTCATAGTGTTCAAAATATTTGTAAGCTTCTAATATGTTATAACATTAATTATCATAAAATATTATTTACATTTTTATTTTCTCAGTATTGAGTGTAAGGGTTATTGCTACACAAAATGTTGATACTGAAGTATTTCCACATTCATATTCATCTAATACTGGATTCTTCATGAATAACACATGGTTACAATTGCATAGAACAGCATTGCTTGAGAATAGTGAAGCAGGATTCATAAGACTTGTTTACATAGCATTTGATAGTCTAGAAAATATCTTACAACCCCAATCAACCAATGGTGTTCGAATCATAAATAGTAAAATTATATCAGCATCTCTTGGTAAAGGAAAACATATTCAATTACACCAACCAGTGAAATTATGTTTTCAACATCTTCAAATCGATAATGTTAGTAATCCTACTTGTGTTTTCTGGGATTATACAGAAAAGTGAGTTACATATTTTTTTAAATTAAAATTATTAAAATATAAAAATAATTATTGCAATTATGTTTGTTGTTTTGAATTTATTATAATATTAATATTATTTTTTATTTGCTATAATATTTCATTAAAAAAATTACATGCCAGAAATATAGATAATAATTTTAGGTATTGATGTATTCAGTAGGTTTTTAATAATGAGATTGTTTTAATTAGTTTGACTTAAATCACCTGTTGATCCTGACCAAACTTACCATATTTTCTTCTTACAAATCATTCAAATTATTGATGGACTGATTAAAATATATTTATTATATTGCATTTTAATTTATAACCTATAACTGTTATTACTATTATTAAATTATTATTATTTAAAATATTTAACAAACATGTGATGAACGTTGGTAAAAAAAATAATTAAAATAATATGATTCATAGTCCATTTTTACTAGTTAGCTAAACTATAATATAAATTTACAATAAGGAAATTTATGTAACAGCACACAATTTTCAAAAAGTTTTAATTTTCTCTGTTAGTATATAAATAATTGGTGAGATTCCTTAATTAGATACAATTTGTTAAATAAAAAACAATGATGTATTGTCTTTTTTGACCTGTTCTATTTTTTACATTTATTTATTTTTTGTTCATGTTTTTTCACAGCGGATGGTCAGAAGAAGGATGTTCCGTAATATATTCAAATCAAACTCATACATTATGCAAATGTAATCATTTGACAAATTTTGCTATATTAATGGACCTTAAAAATTCTGGTAGTGAACCCTTAAACATTGCATCAAATAATATGGTCATGTACATAAGTTGTATATTTTCTGGAATATGTTTTCTTTTGGCTGCAATTACTCTACAACTAACAGTTAAAGTAAATTAATTTATTATTTTTATAAATTAACATGCAAATAATATAATGTAATTTTTATTTTCAGTCAAATCGAACAGTCATTTTGAAAAATGTATTTTTTTGCCTTTTCTTGGTGGAATGTTTTTTCATGTTTGGAATTACACAAGAAAATATTGTGTTTATTTGTACAATAATGGCAGCAATTTTACATATTTTGTTGCTGTGTTCATTTACATGGACGCTAATTGAAGGTATGTCAAAACTGTGTTCCATAAAAAGGATTCATTTAGTCATATTATTTTTGAATGAAACAAATATAAAATTGATCCAATTGTTTTTACATAATGAATAGGTTCAATTCTTTTTAAAAAATTGTTTCTAATGGAAACATATAAAATACCTTGCACCAGTGTTTTATAAGATAAAATAATTCAATATAACAATTAATTCAGCTTTTTGTATTTATATCATATAATATTACGTTTTTATGAATGTATTTATATTATGTACCTATATATTTCATGTATATCAAAAATAAATATTGATAATATATTATTTATGTACAAAATTATAGAAAAATGATATCAAACAGTTAATACCTAAATATTTCTCTTATTATGTTAAGCAATTTGAAACCAATTTAAATTTTAGAAATATCATTATTTTATCAAACTAGTTGAAAGGTAATAAAAAAGTATAAATGTGGTTATATTATATTTTAAATCTGGTTTGTGTAGAGTTAACCTAAACTATTATTTAATATTTATCAATATTATTTTCTGTTCCATAATTAATTATATTATTATTTGTGTTATTTTAGGTTTCCATTTATATGCTACTTTAATTGAAGCATTTGACTCTGAAAAATTGCAAATGCGTTTGTATTATTTAGTTGGTTATGGTGTTCCATTAACAGTGGTTATTGTAGCTTGTTATATGGATAACACTTATATCTACAACACAAATAATTCCTTCTGCCTGCAAGCTAATACTATTATTATTTATAGCATAATGTTTGTGGTTTCAGTAAGTCATGAACATCTTTAATAATTCATAGTATTTTCACTTAAACATTTTTTGAAATAATATTAATGTTACTGTTATTCTTTGTATAGGTAAATCTAGTCTTTCTATGTCTATCATTATATATTATTAAAAGTAATTCTTCTATGATGTCGGTCAAATGCAAAGAAAATGTTAAAATAACATCTTTGAAGTAAGTCATAAAATATATATGTATAAATTCAATTAATAATTATCTATTTGTTGCATTCTTTTTTTATTAATATAAATGTATTTATAGGATGTGGTTGAAAAGTGCTATTTTATTATTTGTTTTCATAACGTCAACTTGGACATTAGCATTTTTATACATAGCATCATATTCAACATTTATGTTGTATATTTTTTCGGCAGTAAATTGTTCACAGGGATTGTTAATAATAATACTTTACTGTATTAAAAATAATTCAGTGAGTTGTATGAAATTAAATTGAATGTACAGCTATAAATTTAACTCTTATTATTTTTTTACAGGTGTATAAAGTTTTTTCTGAGTTAACAATAATTTCATTTTTACCTTGGCAATGCTGCTTAATAAATTCTACTCCAGAATTGAATCTTAATTATAAAAATCAAAGGACTAGTTTGTATGGTACATCGGTTGGCCAAAACAGTCAAGGCAGTATAGCAGAATCTTCAACACCAAGATCTTTGTCATCTCATAGAATGAATGTATGTTTATTTATCACACATGTCTATATGTACTAAATATAATTTATAATTTTTATTTAAAATTATATTCTTATGGTTTTTAATTTATAGACATTTCACCAACCTCATGAGCGACATGCTGTAACAAAAGTTGTTGATATCCAAAATGAAATGGATTTGCCAAATTTGGATAGTTCAATATGTAATGAAGATCCAAAATCTGGAATATGTGGTGCAACGTTACCATACTCTCGTTCTTGCCAAAAAAGTTATTCGCGTACCAAATTGCCAAAAAATTCTGCTGTATTCAGTAGTGGCACCCTTCATAAACAGTCATCTCAGGTACCTAATTCATGTTAAAATTTGAGTAATATATTTATATGTATTATCTTTTTGTTTAGAGCAAACCAAACATCCAAGATAACTGTTTTACACTAAACAAACCTACTTATGTACATAGCAGTCGTGGGGCACCTAACATATGTTCACTTCGATGTAATACTATTGGTGATGGTTTTGTTGATAATAATTGTTCATCAAAAAAATACATTGGAGTAAGCGGTGTAAGAGCTACTAGTCCATGGAATCATACATACTCTGAAATTATGGGGGGTATATCTGCGTCTGCCGGATTAGATGATCCAGTGTACGAAGAGATAGAACGAGAACGTGAACGAGAGCGGGAACAAGCTGCTCTTGTTTCTGATTTGAGCGATGAAGACGGTCGACGAAACAGTGATATGAGTCGGCAGTCATCGAAGAGCTATGGAGACCATAGGCCACTTATTATGGCTCCCACACAAAATCCAGAAACTCATAATTTCCATACTGCTCTTAACGCTGCATTTAGGCAGCAGCTTAAAGAACAAACAGCTAGGACAATTGCCGTACTGGATGGGCAAACCGTTGTATGTCATTTGCAACCTGAGCAAAATGATGTGTTTAACTCTCAGACTATTCAACATTATTCATACGAATGTTGATGGCCTATAATGGAGGGTACCTATTAATGATTTTCATTATATATAAATTAACTTTTCTACTGCTAAACCTTAAACATGACTCCATAAAAGTTACATTAGAATTAAATATGAATGTATTTAACTTAAAATTAAATTAAGTAATAATTGATAAACAAAACGTACATTGGTTTGATGGTTATTTCTTCTCTAGTTGATATTGATACATGGACAATTTATATATTTCAAACGTATTATACAAATTATATGAAATGCTCATAGTTTATTTGAACTCCTTAAAATGTTTTAATTATACCTATTCTGACTCAAATTTCTATAACATAAACAATTTTAGGTAGGCCATTCAAATTTTTAACCCCAAAAATTATTTTTCAATAACATACTTGTATTAATATTCCAACATGAATTAGCCTTTAAACTATTCCTTAAATGTCCAATCAATTTCTTTTAAAATAAACTAATTCTAAAGTGAATTATTTTAATATTATTTGTGGTACCCAAGTTAATATTATTAGAGGAATAATTTGATAGAATCTGATGTATATCATCTAGTTCTATAAACGAAAGCAATAAATTTATATCTTATTTAATAACATAATTGATATTAAACCATGCAATAAAAAAAACCTGCAATATATAATAAGTATTAATTAATTTTAGTTTTTGATTAGAAAATATTTCATTGACATACCAATTTGATATTATTTTTAGTTACTCAAATACAAATTATAAATGTTAACATTTTTATGAATTTGTATGATTATTGTCTCGAAGGTAAAACCACTAATTTCACTGTTATTTTCCTATAAATTAAATTAAATATTAATAATATTATAATTTTTATACATCCCTGGAAACTAAAACAATTGTATATTTATTTGTATACTTGTATAACTAAACACAGAACATTTTTTCCAACATTGAACACTAATTTATAGTAAAACATTAAACATAGTATTGAACTAATTCATTAATTAGTATAATATTTATATAATTTGGAGGACATGAATTTAAGTCATTAATTTCCAACAATTAAAATATTTATTATTATTATTATTATTATTATTATTTATTATCAATACAATTTATAATTTTTATTCATTGAAAATATCAAATACAAAGGTGAACTCAAGTAGTTGTATAGTAATTATTCTAAAACAACTAAATTTATGGATCAAATGAGTTCGATAAATATTTTGGGAGATTTCAATCTATTTTCACAATGCTGTTAACAACGTAGAAATTTATTTTATTGTTTTCTAAAATGTCTTTAATTTCTTATAGTGGTTTATTTATTTTTTTAAATTACTTTCATCCTATAACTATTATCATTAGTAATTATTTAACTATTATGTTTATTTTTGAAATAAATATTTTTTTTTTAGATTCTTTATCACTTTTATTTTTATACTGATATAAAATAAAATCTATGTTGGATTTTTAGCTTACAATTTAATTTAACCTACTATTTAAAGATATATTTCATAATTTGCTTTAAACGTTCCTAAATAGATTTATTCTTCTCTGATGCATTGTGAATTTTAATATTTTATTGTTTATATTTTCATTGAGACTGATTATTGAGAGTTGAGACTGGCTTTTGAGTTTGGTTGTTTTATCATCAAATAGCCGTATGAACATTTCCATTTTTAAAATATTGTATGTACAAAATTATCAATTAGTTATTTTGTGGATATTAAAAAATTTTAGTATCAACAATTAATTAATTAATTCAGAAAATAAAATAGAATTCTACTTAACTTATCACCTCTTAATACATGATCCTCCATTAGTAGTATGTATTTGATTTTATTCACAAGGTATTCAAAACGATTAAAAATATATGTTTATAACCTCTCTAGGATTTTAATTATAATTAAATGTTAATGTGAGATCTTCTTAATATTTTAATAGAAATAAATAATAATAGTAATAATAATTATTACAAATTTTTATCAATATTGTAGCTTACATTTACCTGGTTTTACTATTTCTCCAATTATGAGATGTTAAAATTTTTGACAGTTGGTATAATATGGAGGGATTCATTTTTATGATTGTATATCATATTGATGTATTTATTATTTCAGGTCTAAGTAGTTATAAAATCTGTAGGTAGAGAGTAATTTTATTAGGAGGCATTTTTTACGGACTCCATTATTTTAGTTTAACTTAATTGTTTTCATAAATAATAAAACAATTTGAATTATGTACGTACTTAATTTAATTCCAAATTGTTGTGTTCTTTCAATATTTAATTACTTTCATTACATTAAACATGTTACTGTTAATTTATATCTATTTTCATAGTAGAATAAGCAATGCAGCTTATGAATATTTAAAGAGAAGTTTACTACAAATACAATATTCCTCAGATCTATTCTTGCTTTAATACAAACCATACAGTTTTACTTATATTGCTTGCATAGTAGATAAATTATATTGGAATTTTTATTTTCCACTCCTTCAATGTTATCAAAATAAATCATTTATGTTATATATTTATATACATTTTTTTTTATTGTATAAAACGCATAAGTTGTATGATTAATATTATTAAAAATCAAAACTTAAGTATGTTTATTTGTTAAAATGTTATAGTTTTAAAACGCTTATGAAAATGTTAAATCTTTTTAAAACGAATTGATTAACATACTCCCGATCTTCACTACTTCATTACTTTATGAATAACTATAAGAATATATTATATTATAATATTATTGTATAATATAATATTATTTCATATATTAGTCTGTATTTGATTAGTTATTGTGTACTCTTATAAATTATATTATTTTTATATACTAAGTAAGGACATGGCCAATAATATAGTTTAAAATTTAATATAACCTGATATGCATCATGCTTATAATTTCATTTAAAATATAAACATTTTGTTCTTAAGAACAGAAGTGCTTTATACATTGTTTATATAATTATGATTTATATATTGTTTAATAACGGCATTTGTGTAACTTGTCATTTTCAAAATTGAATTTTTATTTTCTTTTGTTGTCTATCTTATGTGTATCAATTATTATTATATTATTAATTTTATTTTTTGTCCATTTTTATACTTGTAATAAACTCAGTATAGGGTGTTTTTATAATTCATAGTTTTCAACAATGTAATCATTGAAGTAGTTATACAAAGAGCTGAAATGTTCTTGGTAAATTGTTATGATAAAGATATTGAAATCAATGAATTTAATGAATCTTTTCCAAGCTATCTGATATCCGTTTTAATTATTTAATTATGCGGGTCGTAATACACTTAATGTCTCTAACTTAATATATACATTATAATGAATACTTTGTAGCTCATGTTGGTTAAATGGTTTATGTAGTTGTATATAGGTTAACTTTGAATGTAATGAGTAATAGGTATCCTTATTACAATAGGTTTGTCATTATTATACATGATTGACGTATGCTGTGATCATATACATTAGTATTATATTAATATAATTAACGTGTAAAAATTGTACTATAAATTATATTATTAGTTTTAAAAATAAATCCAATTAATTTTGTATTCAGCCCTCTCATTTTTATACTCGTTCTTTTTTTTTATGCAAACAATACAGTAATGTGTATATAATGTAAATCAAAAATGTATACAGTTATAGAATATAAGGTTCCTTTTTGTTTCTTTTTATTTGTATTATTTGTGTCTTAATATTTCAGATTTAAATACATAAATATGACTGCACAGTCGTATATTAATAAAAAAAATATTCAACATAATATTATGTTTCAATTGTTATGTATGTTAATAGAAAATTAAAGCTGTTTCTCCATATAACTTGTTAAGCTTTTAAAATTTGAAATGAGCATACTAATTTCAGTCTAACTTAGCTAGGCACTATTTGTCTAAAAAGTAAAAGTATGAAATTACAGTCGTACAAATACTAGTTTTTATTTTAATAAATACCTAGGTGTTCAAAATGCATATGTATTTAAAAACTTAATGAAAAAAATATTTGAGTATAAATACAAATATCTACTTAAAAAGCATTTATAGGTTGATACTTTAAAAACTTTTCATAGATTTACATAATATATTTTTTTACCATATAAGTTAATTCAACTGAACTGAGTTTATTTTAGAAATATCATGTTAATAAAATTTAGAATTGGAAATATATGAACTAAAGTAAACATAGTTGAAAATTAGTTTATTTTAAATAGGTAGCTCGTAGCTACTTTTACTTGGAGAAATTATTTATATATGTATTTAAATTTTTAAGTAGGTAAAAAAATATTAAGTATATGAATGCTTTTACTGAAGTAGGTAACTACACATTTTTTAAATGTAGTATTTATTTCAATTTTATTTAAAAAAGTCAATTATTTAAATGATTTTAGTAAATAATAATAATAATAATGATTTGAATCAATTTCATAACAAGTAATTCATTTTTATAATATGAACATACAGATTTTAAAAAACTTAATGATCATAACAAACGCATGTACAAACATATTTAATATTCTTAATTCTTACCATTAAGTTTTATAATAGGATGATTCACTCTTATTTTAAAACTAATGGAGCTAAATGTGAACTGCTAAGTGCTAAGCGTAAATTTGACGAGCTAGCCACTTAGACCATTTATTTATTTTGTGCTTGGACTGTGAATTAAATATAATCATTATTGTTATTGATGAAGAAAAATGAAAATTAGGAACTGAAAATGTTTATATTTTTATTAAATATGGTAGGATTGCGGCCATAGACCTATAAACTACTATAGTGCAAGTGTGCAACTATAATAGTTTATACTATTTATAGGTCTATGGTTGCAGCTTGTTTATTACCATAGTATAAACAACAATTGACTATTTTAATCTTTTTTCTATTAAGAGATATTTTAATTAGATGTATAGGTACGTGTTATATTATTTTATATATCATGATATTATTTAATATATAAACTAGGTACCTTCATAGAAACTACATATCTCAGAATTGTGTACATAACAACACATTATTTTTGTTTTTTGCCTTTTATTAACATTTTTTTTTTTTGATTTTTCATAATTAGACTGGAATTGTTATATTGTTTTCTATATTTTATTTGTTTAAAAAAGCTGAGTTAGACTTGAGTATTATTATTTACATTTATAATTGTTTATAAAATATAATATAAAGTTGAGTAAATTACTAATATTGTAGTTAATAATCCTACCTCTTTATTATATATTATATAAACATACCTACTAAAAACAGTAATTGTTTGATTTTATAGTTTTGAATTTATCGCCATAAAAATATTGGCCAATCAGACCCACTCTACTCACAACTCTTGGGTTTAGAAATCATGCATTTCGCATATTGAATAAATCCATATAAAGCCCATACGAAAATACGGTAATAACTGATTTAACATTTGGCTTGATAAAATATTAAAATAAATTCATTTTTATTTATTACTATTATAAAGAATTATTTATATTCTTATATTTTAATATATGAGTTTTATTTGATGTGCAGAATGGTATTGGAATGCTCTCGGCTCACCTACAACCAGTTTGCGGCAAACTTGTGTTCAGTGGAACAGTGGTTGAGAACCACTGGTCCACCTGTGAGCTCTCCATGTCTAAGCGAACGGTTCGTAAACACTACATAGACGTTAATTAAGCTTTCATTTTGAATCTCGAACCGTATCTGTAGTCTGTACTCCTCGTCTCCGCAGTATCGACAGTCGACCATTTAATATCTAGTATTTTTCGTAAAGGACTATATGTCTACGGTATTTAATTAGTTTCGTAATGTTTTTACTTTTTAGTAACAATTAACGTTGGTGTAAAATGAAGATTGTGGGAGATGATATGATAATAATATCAGTTTAAGTTAGACAGTGTCAATGAGCAGTAAGTACATTGTTTTTGTAACTTATAAATACCTACTAAGGTCTAAGATTAATAAATGTATTTCTGATCTCATATCAACTGAAGGCAATGGTCTTCTAAGTAGGTAAAAAAAGAAACGTAGTTACAATAATTGCAGTTAAGCTGCCGTGCGTCCAAGCGATTTTTGCAATTTTTTTTTCAAACTTTGTCCAATACAATTCTTTCAAATTATGTTAAGAAAATTATAGTCATTTGGCAGTTGATAGCTTGCAAATGGGAATTCCTCACACATAGGAATCGAATATCCAATTTTTTGCTATTAGGGAGTTTGGAGACCATAGCTGGCGGCTGGCAGATCGGGGAGCTCCTTCTTGCCATACTTAACAGTTGTTATTGCTAACATTTTAGGTTTATGATTGTCTGAAAAAGAAAGGTTTTCATGTAATTCTTTGACTATAAATCGCTCCATTTAATTTCTTATTTCGGAAACTGGTGTACATAATAATGATGTTTATGTTATGTGATAACATGCAACATTTTATAGTGAGATTTGTAATTTTCAAACCATGTGGTTACTCACTCCTGTTTCTTCCACCATAAATTATTTCGAAAAATCAAATATTCTTATTTAATTAATACCATAAAAACTTCTAACATTATAATATAATAAATATTGATTTGTGAGAATTTTTTTGGCACTAGTTAATAGATTTACCTAAGCTTTGGAAAACAAATTACAAAAAATTGTGTGATTGCAATTGTTCTGAAACGTATTTAATCATAAGTTTAGTATAATTATCCATTTTATCTACTAGTTATATACAGACTTAACTTGTTATTGGTATTATGGTGAGCGCAGTGCTCAAATTTTGAGAATCATTTGTTTATTTATTACTTGAGTAATGTGATAGGTTACTATAATACCTTCAATCGATACGTTTCCAAATATAATTTTGTTACTATAGTAAATTTATTAATTCTTGATAAGATATCAAATGCAATGTCATCAGTATCTAGTTTCCGACCACAGGTATAGACCACTTAGCCTAAATGAATAATATTATATCATAATGTATTTATAGAATGATATGTGTATAAAAAAAAAAAATAAAAATCTGTGTTTTTATTTTTTTATGGCAGTCTAAAGAAAAAGTTTTACAAAAAATATGTACAAATGCACACCCTATAAAACAATCTTACAACCAAATTAAAGGTTTGACATAAAATGTGCCTAATTTTTATAGTGCATGTTCACAGTTCTAATTGAAAATCAAACATTAAAGAGGACATAATTTAATATGGAATCATTAAGAACAACAATTGTTCACTCGATAAATTCCAAGTGAGTAAATACATTATATAGTCGTTGCCTGATAAATTGATCCTGCAGTGGTGGCGCTTTCCACTAATTGTAACCTTAACTAGTCGCTGTGTGTTTTGACCGTTCGCCTCACTAATTTGTCTATTATAAATGTATAAAAATAAATGACTTCTGACAATGACAATATTAATTAAAATTATTTAATATACTAATATAGATGGATATTTACTTATTCTCGGCTAGGTTACTCATTTTCGGTAATATCATTGAAGTATGGAAGAATCTCTCGTTTTTTGTGACCGTGCTGCCTCTGCTAGATCAATTTATTTGGCAACGACTGTAATTAATGCAAGATTACAAAATGCAATTTTAACCGACATTTTGAAAGAATTTTATTTTATAAAACTTATTGTCTTGGTAATTTATTTATCATTAAATTTGTACATAGTTCTAGAGTATTGTCAATCCCACTTACTAGATGTGATGGTCAAAAATTGTATAGAATCATTAAACATGAAATTATTGATGATCAACTATTTAATGAAATTATTAAAGAGGAAATTACTGATAAAAAAGAAGATTTCAGTGATGGCCAATTATTACAACAAGGGTATGAATTAAATATGCATCATTGTGTAATATTAAATTGATGATACAAATTTTATTTGTATTTTTTTATAATTATACATTCCACAGTTCTAGAGTTTTGCCATTCTTACATAATACATGTGGTGTTCAAGAATTTAATGCAAATATTAAACAGGAAATTATTGATGAAATAGACCATTCAACAGATAGTCAGTTATTGCAAATAAGGTATGAATTACAATTTTTATGTTTATAAACCAGATTTTAAACATGTTGTTTAACCCACAAAGAGATAATTTATAAAAAAGTCGCAAGTGGGTTCGTTCTTCTCTGACGTACATAAAGTGTTGTGTGGGTTACTGTAATAGACTAGTTAAATTTGAATTCAATGATATAAAATCATTGTATTTAAGAAAACAGTTTTGAGCCTTAATAGTCAGCCAATAATACTAAATATATTTTATTATGATATATTGTTCGTTCCTATTAAAGTAATTTATTTTCATTTAAATATCTAATTTTTGAATAAGATAGGGGTAAATATGCTGCTTAGTATAATATGTGCTTTAGGCTGGAAGAAAATATTTGTGTGATAGAGTGAGTATACAATTAACCATTCAAACATTGCATTTCTGATGTTTGCCAAATTTCTAATTTTACCTGTACTATATTCTAAAAATATAATATTGGAACTTCCCGTCTTCCTATTTCTCAGTACATTTTACATAAATTGCAATTTCAAACATCTGTGAACAAATATTGTAGTCAGGTATTAATATATAACTGAAGTTACTATTAAGTTATTGGTTTAAAATTGTATATTATCTTATGAAGATAAATGCATGATAATTTATTATCAATTATTATTATATTAAACAAACTGTCCCACCCGGTGTTCTCACTGCCAAACATTTGTTTTTCTTATAAATTATTTATAAAATAATGTACATCCCATAATTCTTCTAATTATTATAGTTATATGACATTTAACTAATCACAACCATTTTAATAAAGAATAAAAATATTCTTTGTGAGTTGAAATAAAATTCATACACAATTCATTAAGCATTGTCCTTTAGCTACCTATAAACAATAAGCTATAAAACCCCTCCAAGTCTCAAGAAGTCTATTGATATAACTTATTGAAAACAGTCCAGTAATCGTTCAGTCTATTAACTTCAGATAATCCATTTTTAGCTGTATACGTGCCCTACTTTGTCCTCAGAAAATAAAAATATAGCTCTATGTATTAATGTATTTTGGTTTTGGTATACCTAAGTTAGTGTCACTGTGTATCAGTTTGTGAACTAATTAGACCAAGATAGACTGTGGTAGATCAATCAAACTAGATTCAAATTACACTAAATTTTCTAATATACTAATAATATCATAAAATATACTTAGTAATATATGCTATCAGATCATCTTCCCTCACAATCATTTTTCATATACAATGATTTTATATCATTGAATTAAAATTTTGTACAAGCATTACAGTGACCCACACGATACATACTGTACAGCAGAGCAGATACAAAATAAATCGTATAACATTCTCGAGTCTATACATTTCTTGCCCTGGTCAGAATCAAGGATTTAGAACTTAATTTTATGTGTTATAATGTACAA
>PVMI01049640.1:0-10338 GCA_008528875.1 Aulacorthum solani
GGTCGTGGCGCGAGCTAAGTAAAAAAAATAAAAGCGGCGGATCGATAGTGTATATTATCTCGAAGCAGGAGTTTCCCATTAAAACGGTGTAAATTTCGGTGTTTTTTGTCAGATGAGATAATTTAATATCTACTGAATCAATTTATACCTAGTAAATTGCAATACATGAGGAAAATCATGCAGATGACCCTTTTGTAAAAATCATAAAAATCGTACAGTTAGTAGAAATTAAGTCATATAGATATATTTATTATTTATATTTACTTTTTATGTTGTTATTATTCTATATATCTGTGGATCCTAGGTAAATAAGAACCCGATCAGCTGATCGAGTGTCGTTTCTATAATCTATGGTAATAGACTAATAGATCCATAACGGCATAACGTGAATGATGATAGTCGATGATGGAGATGCCGATAACGATCGTATATTTTGGGTGAAACCAAAAAAACCTATTTTCCAACTTAATACTTATTATCATGTGTAATATATATACAGAGTGATCCATTTAAATAGGGTACACCAATTATCTCGAATAGTATCAACTTTTTTAAAAAAATTTTTTTGAATCTTAGATTCCTGCTATTCTATAACAATATAATATTTAATTTTTTTTCACACCATCTATCAACTTTTGATTTTCAAATGGGAACGTATGATAAAAAGGTCATAAATTTATGAAACCATTTTATTTCTGAATATTGACGTTAAAATGTTCATTTTTCGCTATCTCATTTTCGAGATATAGCTCCTCAAAGTTTGGTGATTTAAGGAGGTGTTGATTAAACTATTTATTCATTTATAAAGACCAGGAGCTATAAGTGATAAATTCGATACCGTTAAACCATTTTATGATTTTAGTCCAAGGTATAACAATTAATAAGTGATGTTATTTTACTTTGAACCCAAATCATTTATTAGCCTATCGAATAATTAGACTTACTGAATTACGACAAAATGATGTAATTATGTAATTATGAAAAAATACAAATTCTAATGCCGATATTCATAATATACCTAAATAAAATGGTTTTATTAATTTATGACCTTTTTATCATATGTTCCCATTTGAAAATCAAAAGTTGATAGTGATTTCACCAATAAATATAAGGGTGAAAAAATTGAAATATTATACAGTTTTAGAAACAGCATAAATCTCAAAAATTCAAAAAAATGTTAATACTTTCGAGATATAATTAGTGTACCCTTCTAAACGGATCACCCTATAATTGATTCAGGGAGGGAGACGTCTAAATACTGCAAAAAAGTAGTTTCTAATTTCTACCGACCATGAATCATGATACAATATTCAAATGATTAATTACAATGTTTTTGATTAAAATTGAATGCCTAGTATTTATAATTTAGTGCATTTCTAACATAATTGAAGTTGAATTAAATCTAAGTTTGTAAAAGTGGTCACACCTAAATCAAAATTATAAATTTTAATGAGTAGTTATTAAAATGTTATACTATAGTTCGTCTCACAAAAGAAAGGTACCTCGTCTTGACGAAAAACCTGTCAGAGATGCGCATCCTCCACTCCGCATCTCACCAAAACCACCCTTCTACCCGGTACAGCTACGGTGTTGAATTCAGTCGGCATGCGCGAAACAGTACCTTTCTTTCGTAAGACAGACTATATAAAGGTTAATAATCTTCAAAAATGGTTTTATAAAAATATAAACTATGCGTAATATATTATGTAGTATTTATTATACATGAATTATTTTTACAAATTATTTATATTGATGAATCATTAGTAATTACTAATAACTAACTTTTTCAAATCGTCTAAGCCCCTATAATATCTATATACTTAACCCATTACCATAGAATATTATTTGTAGTATACAAAATTATACAACTCAAAAACTATTGCCTTAATTAGATTTAGATACATCAAAATTCTCAAAAAAATATCTGGTAAATATTCAAAAATAGTAAAGGGGGGTTCCTATTTAAAAAACGGAAGTTTTTGTTGTAACAGGATCATCCTCTTAAGTGGTGCAAAAATTCTCAAGTATTCAAAAATATGGCCTTCAAGTGTATTTAAGAATTCCAGAAAACAGAATTTGAATATATGCATAACTTAAGCATACAAATAGGTTGAGCATGCTTAGAAAATCACTCTGCATATTTAGAGCATTAAAGATTTTACATCTATCAGGTATTCAGGTGGATTTAATGATTTCCTGACATACCTGTCAGCCTATACTCCCATTTAAATAAGTAGCACAGCTAGTAGCGACCAGTTATTATTGTTGCAGTCAGCTAACACCCGTTTGTCACCCCTGCTGAGTGGCCCATGATCCATCTATGGACCTGCTGTGTAGTACTGCCATACCTCTGCACACGAGTCGGTTGCCAACTGTGTTTCTTATTTTTAATCTACTGAAATCGGTACCTAGTGATTATATTTTTTTTCATCATAAAAATTATTTGTTATCTTAATAATAAAACATATTGGAAGTTTAATTTTCAATTTTCAATTTATTTTTAATTTCCTCGGCACCTACAGAATTTATAGGCTGTTACTGGTCTTGTAGTAATACATTAATAAATGTTTATTGTCTGTTAATAGTATTATTTTATAATTTTAGAAGATTCTTTGGGAATTTCAATGTGCTAAGTGTAGCATTCCTTCCGTGTTCTCTATCCAGTCTAGTCGCTATATTAATTGAAAGGCCATCCAGACGAGGATTACTAAGTCTTTATGTAACAAATGTTGTAAGTCACTCTTAACTTTATTTTTAATACCAAGTTACATACGATAAATATGTTTTATTAGATTATAATTTTTATTTAAATTCTAATAATTTAGTTGAACTCAAATGTATTTACAGTAATATTCTATTTTAAGGCTTCAGAAACATTCTATAATATGATGATTAATAGAGGCATTATTAAACCGATTCCTTATGGAGATTTGTTTATATTTGGGTCATCAATTACACTACTACTTTATTTTTTCAGAGGACAGCATAATAAAAAAGATACAATTTTTTCCTTTTTAAGGTAAAAACAATTTTTTATTTTAATCTGAAACTTACAATTTTTTACAGATTAGTTTAAAGTTAACTTATTATAAGTAGTGAGATGATTGGATCAATATTAAAAACCATGTGTTATGCATATACTGAATAGTGCTTTTATTTTCAAATTTATTAATTGCTTATATTATGAGCATTAGATGTCAATGTACTATTTTTTTCAGCAAGACTACCCTTTTTTTGGTTGTTACTTTGTTACCTTTGCTTTTGAGTGTATATTATTAGTGTCAAGCTTATAGTTAAGAAAATTATCTGTGTTTGCTCAGTGGTTTTTTTTACGATATTTTAATTTTAAAGTGAGATGTGACTATGTGAGCATTTTTAAATATTGCAATACTTCAAATAGTCATAACTCTGGTGAAAATTTAAATACCATAAAAAATCTAACCTTTAAGAATTGGTGATGTTCTTAAATTAAGGTTTAGTAATAGGTTGATTTGCTTTAATACTAGTGCTCCAGAATTCCAGAAATCCCAGAAATTCCTGTCTGAGGGTTTCTACAGAGAGAACTCAGGGCCCCAGGTGCACTACACATGTAAATAATGTTATTCTTTAAAGTCTGAGTGTTCACTAGTTATAAAGGTTTAGAATCAGTATCACTTATTTACCTATTGTTTTTCTTTCTAATCACATACTTAATATAGTTGTATACCTAATTTAACATCGGATATACCTAGTTAAATAGAATTACATAAAATCAAACTGACTTGCAACTTACTTGAATTACTTTTTATACCACAGAGGCATGGGAGATGGTACTTTTAATTTGTTATGTAAAACAACTACACTATGCAAGTAAAATGACATATTTTATCTCAATAATCATGAACAACTATTTTTTGAATTCACCAACTATTTGAAATTTGAATGATCGGCAATAAAATAAAAAATTAGGTTTTCAGAATAATATGCATGTTAAGCAAATAATTTATAGCATATATTTTAAAGGTTTGTTGTTGGTCCTTCTGAAGAAAATGATTATATAAAACCATTGTTATCTCATCAAACTCACCAGTTAGGGAAATCAAATAAAGGTACTGTTCAAAAAGTAATTACTGGTATACATCAAGCGTATTGTATTATAAACAGTAAATTAAAAACAATTTGGTCCAGTGATATATGTCCACACACTTATGGTTGTTTATATGGTATTCTTAGTGTGAGTAAAATATTAGTGTTCAAGCAAATTATATTGTTTCACTATATTTACTGTTTTTTTTTAAATTTTTTAGTCAGGAGCAAGATTATTTTTAGTTGGTTATATACTCCAATTAAGTTTGAAATCCTTGTTACAAGCCAACCAAATTTTACGTAAACCTAGTTATATTTTAAAATTAATGATTTCATCAAATACATTTAGCTTAGGAGCATTCCTTGGAGGATTTGCTTCCATTTATAGAGTAGCTATATTTTTAATAAGATTGATATTAGTAAACATTTTTATTTAATTTTTTATTATATTTTAGATTGTGTCATGTGTAATGAGAAGATTTCTAGGTAAAGATTCAAAATATATATGTATTCCTGCTGGATCATTGGCTAGTATCACTTATTGTTTGTATCGTAGAAACACAATTACTATATATGTTATGTTGAAAATCTTACAGGTACCTAATTTTTGTACTTAATTATTATAATTAAACATTTGATGGAATTAATTAATTACTCAATTATATATTATTTTCAGATAATGTATATTAAAGGTTCTAACAATGGACTGTTTCCTGATTTACCTCAAGCAAATATATTCTTTTATTGTTTTTCTACAGCTATTTTATCTCATGCAACTATACTTGAACCACATAACTTAAGACCATCATATTGGAAATTCTTACAGTCGCTATCTGGAGGAACTATAGGATTAGTTGAGCGACGTCATTTAGATAAGTTTGGTCTTAAATCGAGTGAATCACTTGAAAGAGTATTAAAAAAAAACAAGCCGGTTCCATCGCACGTTTTTAAATTTTAAACTTATTTTATTAGTTGAGGATGGAAGATTATGTATGATTAATGTAAAATAATATGATAGTTTATTTTAAAATATATTTTAATGTTGTTATAGTTTTTTATGGGAAACAGTTTGATTTATGTCAGGTTAAAAATACATTAAAACAAGAAGATCTTTATAAATAAAACAGTGTTGCGTTTACTGTTTATACATAATTGTGATGCTTGTTGATTACTCATTAATTAATTGATAAGTACATCCATACAAAAATAATATTCAACTAAAATATTGCATGTAAATATTAAATCCAAAATGTAGCTGATTTTGGTTCAATACTTTCATACTTAGTTTATTTAAAAACAAATTGGTTTTTCTATTTTATATGTTCGTCATTATTCATTACCTACCTATACCTAAGTTTTAAGTTTCATTTTTATTATTGATTTATTGGGTGTACTGTCAACTTTTTGCAGTATTTTCATAACCATTAATATGTCGCTTTGTAAAATTACTGCTCTGAAGTGTTGTATAACCAAATTATTGAGGTGTTCAATTTTCAGTTTCAATTAGATGTTACATTTTAAAAAATAACCTATTTCAATTTTCTTTAATCTTTTTCATGGTTATCTAAACAATTCTTCAATTCAATGTATTACATATATTGATAATAATTAGTATCTTACTATTAGTATTTTTTGTAAGTATAAGTATTTATTTATAAAATAATAGTTATCTTTAGTGAGAGTAAATCAAGTTACCAATTTTTGGTAACACCTAAGATACTTAACTTTATTTAAATTAACCTAATGTATACTCAACCAATGACCAAATTTCTGAAGATAGTTGAGAAACAAATTATTTTTCATATAATATATAGAAATATATAAAAATTTCAGTCTTTCAGTTGTTCAAAAAGAACATACAATTACACTCATCTGCAAGTAATAGAAAGAATGTACCAAAGAAGGGAATTTATATAACCCCATGGTTCATACTCCAATTAATCCCTTTTCACATTAATCAACTTTTAGACATGGCGGAGAACTGACACTTTACTCTCACATTTCAGCCACAAGTCACAACCAAATCTGTAAAAACCATTCGCGTATATTGGGAGGGGGTTCAATTCTATGATATGTCAGAAATAAGTTAATCTGTGTTTACAATTTGGTAAAAATTAACCAAATTGCTCCTTGTATTTTCCAGATGGTTTTCAATATTTTACTTAGGTATCATTAAACATTTGAAGAAATCATGATGCATTCATTGTTTAAGTGCTTTACAGATGCTTGCACTACCATTTTATCAGAGAGAATTTGCGGAGTTTCTCCAGTGATAGATGGTATTAATTATCTACTTAGTGCAGTAGGTATACATATATTGGTTTGGCTTACCACCCATTTAATTATTAATCCTTTATACCATTTTGACTTGAAACAATAACTCCTGAAATATTCACAGTATATGATTAAGATATAAGAACTAATAGTTATTTAAAAATTTGTCATTCAATTATTTGTACATAATTATTTAAGCCTGTTTCACACTCTTTTGAATGGGTTGGTGGTCGAAGTGGGTCAATCAAACTATTTGAACTGCCATTTTTCAGAATTCAGCGGCACTGTAGATAAACCAGTTGTCCAGAACTCCAGACTCCAGTCTAAATAGTTTCATAATATACAGAGTGTCTAAATAGTATAAATAAGAGATAAGTGGAAAATTGTTAAAAAAAATAGCATGTAATTATGAATGATTTTTTTTTTAATGAATTTGAAATTGCTTTGAATTTTATTGCTCAGTGAAACACACATTTAAAGTCTTAAATTTTTTTATATTAAAAAAAAATTCATTATATTGGTGTGATGGTAACATTTTAGAATTTATTATTATTCAACATAGTATCTATGTCTGTCCTTAGATCATAGAATAATATATTAATATGCTACTCCTTTCATTTGAAAAATAAAACAAAAATATATTGTCTATATAAGACTTAATTTTTACCCAGTTATTATTTGTATTTCATTATTTTTTTTATAAAACTATCCTCATTTTGATGGATTTTTTCCCTATCTAGACTATAGAAGTCTATCAAGTATAATAGACTAAGCTGTAACTTCATATAATTTATAAATTAAATGTTCAATATATTCATAATATTATATCGTTCTATGGCGGCTTAATAGATAGGCAACTTAGGCCCATACTGAAAAATTTTTAAAATGTATAATAATGTCTGGGACCCGAGTTTAGGTATCTGCAAATTCATATTATGTAGGATTTATATCTCATTTTTTTGCATATTATTGCATATTTGAATGAAAATTCATAATATTTATTGCATATTTCTGTATAGTTGCATATTCTACAATAATAATAATACCTAATCATCATNNTATTCATCAATTACGTCTGTACGAATACATAAAATGTTGGTTATTCTTCATTGAAAAAAATAGATAGTATAATCAACGGCGATGTAATTGAATGTGACGAAGACGAGGATATGTCACGCAAGTTTTAAATATGCACCAATTGTATTTCGTGATGTTGAAAGAAGTTTTTCCGAGTACAAAGTTATGCTTCGAGATAATCGTAGAACTGTAGAAGTTATCAATTCGAAAACATTAAATCAATTTTTATTACTTCGTGCTGGTACTCTTCCTATAATAATAATTGAATTTAAATATAGTATAATACTTTTAAATATGATTTCATAAAAATAATGTTATTCTGAATTTGTATTGCAAATAAATCAGGGCCCTAATAATATTAGATTCCAAAAAGAGAACATTATATCTGTATATTTTGTTGATATTTACGTTCATAATTTCATATTCAGCAATAATATTTTTAGTATTATAATTAATTAAGCTATTATTAAAGTTAGGTACGTTAGGTAAAATACTTGAATTGTTTTACTTATTTAGTTTTTTCGATAAAAAAATATTCAATAAAATGTGTCCTTTTTAATGTTTTCCAAATTGTTTAATCCGTTTATGTGCTGTATAAATATTTGTCTTATATGTCATTGATTCTATATATAGTATTACAAACAATATAATATATCATAAGGTTGAGTCTCGATAACTTGAATTTATAACCCACATTTTGGATTAAATCCGTTATATCAAGATTATTGGAACCAAATCATTATTGTGTAATTCAAATTTTGGATGCGATCCATTAATTTGCCTAAATTGGACTAGATATTAAAAGTAAAAACTAGATACTGAACATATAAAGATAAACTATAAAGTTTAAATACAAAGTTTGGTTAAAGAACTGTAGCAGATGATATCTGTCAACTAGTGTACATTAAACATTTATAAATATTTTATAATATTTATATTATTGTTGTGTAAGTGTAATGACCAATTAATTAATGAATGCGTATACTTCTAAACTTTAATGTTTATAAATAACTGTAAAATACTTTTTAGTAAACAGTACTTAGTACTTATATCATTAAAAACGAAAATAAATAATAATCGTTAGTTAGGTACTGATATATTATCATCCGGATCGATAATCATAATCCGGATTGGTGATTTAAACCTGGATTCAACGGATTGTAACGTTTTTCTCAATCCAAATAGCCTGATACAGGTAACTTGAACGGCAAGTATGGATTAGGCGCAGTTCAGCACTAACTTGGTTCATGTTCACGTATGTGTATGCAGTTGCGTAAGTGCAAATTTTTATTGGGCTGCAACTCTATCGCAGTCCAGCACATCTGCTGCAATGTCATAAATTCATAGCAATTATTTTGCCTACGCAGACGTTTGTCATAATATTTTAGTAGGTATAATTAGTAACATATTAGTATTATAATTATTGTTATCCATAGGCCATTATTAATAGCAGTCTGCAGGAGATTAAACTTGTTGATTGTGTATGCAGTTATTACTATTTCATAATATTATCATCTATTTTTTTACACGAAATGTGCTCGTGCGCGTACCTATTGTGTAATTCTTATTTGTCGATAGTCTGAACTCGTCGTAACTCTAACTATATAATATCTATACCAATACAATTTACCTTAGACGTTTTGAATTGTTAATATTATTTATTATTTAATGTACCTACCTGTTATAATATACAGGATGATTCACACGTAACCATGCTCGCCGCCGTTTTTAATTTCACAGATTATTTATTTATTTAAATTCTGATTTTTAAAATTTTAAAATTTACATACACCTACTTATAAATACCGTATTTTCAAGTTCTTGGAATTTGTTCGTAGTACTTAGAAGTGTCATGTTCCGATGCAAAACTTCTATTTTTTAAGTAAAACATGTTTGTTGAATCACCATGTATAACAGGTCCTATACGTGTGCATTGATTTTATCAATATTATTATATTAACCTGCATAGTCGCCTTACCATACATTATTAATCTCTCCATAATCTTTAACTTCAATACTTCTATTGTATTATTTGTGGCAGATTAGCAATTCATACAATTCTTACTTATTAATAGTATTTAAATGATTCGATTTAACAATTGAAGCCACTAAGCCTTGCTTATAATAGGGTAGACAACATGCGTCAAGATGGCATATTCTAGATTATATTGGGCACCTATATCTATATAATAAGAGTTTATTCGTTTTGGTAGTGAATGGAAAGGTGGAAATGGTAGTCGGAGAACTGAATTGATTAAATTCGATACTGAGCAAAAAGAATCCTTTTAGTTAGTTGGCTGGGAAAATGTCAGAAAAAATTTAAATGTATAAGTTGCTACTGGTTTGTTATTAGTTTATTACAATTTAATTCCTATCTTATTCATTGATATACAAGTAAATAATAACTATTGTCATTGTACCTTGGTATCTACTTAAAATGACTTTAATTTTTTCTTACAAATATGTGTATCTACAGTTAATGAATTAGGTAATTTAGTTTGTCCACTTAATATATTGACTGTAAAATCATCAACACTTTAATGCCTAAGTGTAGATTAATTTGATAACAATTGAGTATCTTTTGAGGTACCATAACATATTTTAGTATAAATAGATATGTGAAGTGTTTCATTGGCGTGCTCTGAGTTCTTGTACTTCTTACTTCTTAATCTAATGCAGCACAAATGCTGTCCAAACATAATTTATTTAAAAAAACTTAAATTTTAGCATATATAAAATATATATTTAATATGTCTGCATAATATAATAAATATTTAATTTATGGAAATACGCTCGCCCATGAGAGTGGACCCTATGGATATATGGGGAATATATCCTCCCCGTGACCTCTTTTTAGATTTCCGAATAGAGCATGAATGTATTGATTGAACATTGATGTGCGTTGTTTTCCATCATCACCTT
>PVMI01049647.1:0-10786 GCA_008528875.1 Aulacorthum solani
ATTTAAATGTCATTATAATAATATATGGATTATTTTGACTATTTAAAACGACATTTTAGTAAGCCTCTATTACGGGTGGTCTTCTGGTCCATATATTGATGTAATGATGTATCATATAAAATGGTACGCTTTATCAGTGAACCATGTGTTTTTAAATTCTGTTTTCTGTTCATTTTCACCCTTATATCTTAACTACCGACATCCTGATTTCATTTGAACGTGTGTTTATGTTCTCTTATATTATGTATGATTCCTATATAGTGATAAATCATATACTCTGTTGGCTAATATATTAAGTATCTTTTATTTTTGACATATTGCGTGGGTTTAGTCAGTATTTGTACTTAGTTCAGACGTATTTTTTTCCATTTTCTATAAACATGGATTTGAGATTAATATCTTATTGTTGTTTAACATGTTATCAATTCATGTTTGTAGGTAGGTACCTAAATACTAATCAATTAGTATTCACTTAAAAGGTAATTTAATTACACAAAGTAGTAACCTACCTATATTATTTGTTTTGTTCATTTTTTTTTTAGTTTTAAGCTTAACTAAATATCTAAAAATAAATTTTAATATTTTAATTTATTATTAGGTAATTAAAATGTGTATTAAATTACTTATATTAGTATAACTTTTATGTATATGCTTAATATCCGTTGTTGTTGATGATCCAACTCAAATGATAAAAAATTTATATATTTTTTCATTTATATTTGTACCTATATTATTAGGTTCTACATATAGACAGTTAGTGAATCGGCAACATTGTAAATAGCAGCACCTAAACGAAATAGCTGTGCCTATTACATTAAGTAATCAACCTACCGTGAAGTCTCTTGGTACAATTACTCTGACATATGTTTTTCATAAAAAATATGTAACCATTAATATAAAAGTATGAAGTAATGGCTATCTACTGAATTACGATAGTTCAAAAATATTCATACTAACATTTTAAATAAATAATCTCAGTTGATGATTTATATATTATATAAATTATTTTAAATGTTCACTTTTAACAATTATATTATTATTTAAAAATAAATAAAAAATATTTATAAACGAAATTTGGCAAAAAAAACTAATGTGCTATTTTAGTCAAGTGTATTAAATCGATTTAATGACTTATTTTTCTATCAAATACAATAATAGTGTATACTATATTTACATAAATAATGAATCATTTTATTCGTAGAAAAAAGTATGGATAAAAATAAAAATTATTATTATATACTTAAGTTCTAGGACTGATCTGCTGCTCAAAGGGAGGGGGAGTGTTTGACATATTGATGATAATTGATAAGCATTTGTTTATAAACATTGTGTTGGCCTAAATGATTGTAATGTAAAAAAATATATGAAATAATTAGTATTTAAAATGATTGATTGGTATATTGATATGTTGTCAGAGATAATAAGACGTGTTCTAGATCTGGCTTTAAGCTCATTGGAGCCACAAAGAGACATAATACTTAAAACTAAGTTTGTGCCGGATAGTAGGTACGTTATTTAAGATTTTATATTAATGATCGATTCGTGACATGGATTCAATCCACGTTAATATACGAGTCACGTTTGACACCAGGTTTTCTTACGACTTAATTTTTTCAACATCCTGGAACATTCTCGTGTAGTATATGGCTCATTGTAGTCGTTCGAAGATAATGTCTGTACATTGTACATTCATATATATATATATATATATCTATACTGCGTACAGTATTAGCGCGTATTACTATTGTGTGTACTGCCGAGACCGATGAAACGATTTAAACCCCGAATGACCTCGATTCGATTTCCAGCGCACTTATAACTATTATAATATGATGGCGATGGGAAAATACGTTTTTTCATCGCATTCAAATTTGATTTTCGGACGGCAAATTGGCTATGGCCCGTATGAACGCACCCATGCGGGTTGGTGGGCGGCGGGGGTTGGACATGACGTCATAATGTTATTGAAATCCTTGCAGTTGTGTGGTGTGGCAGTGAGTGAACGGCGCATTTCCCCTGCGGCCGACGGCGACGGTCGGAAAAGCGCATGATCCGAATGGGATAAAGCGGGGAACTCGGTCCGGCGGGCGACGCACAGCTTCCAGTATCGCACTCGCAACAGTTGTCGACCGTATATCTCTCGCTCCGTCTTTCCGCGTCGTCTTGCATTTGCGCGTACACGCAACGCACCGTCGTCGCCATACTTTTGCGTCGCGGGCCTTAGGGATCCGCCGTCGCGCGTCTGCGGTACCAGACCGGAAACGTAGGTACCGATGAGTTGCGTGGCCGGTGAATAACATGTTCCAGTGCATTGTCCAGCCCAAGAATACGTGGAGCAGGAGCAGCCCCGAACTCCGGGAACTCAGAGTCGTCTATCCAGGTGACCCTCGCCGCGCGTGTACGCTATTAACGATTGCAGTCGTGTTGTACGTATGCTGGCACTGATATCAATATGGTATACAGCACCTATCAATCGATCGATGCTATAGTATTAATGTATATCCGAAGTCGGTTTCCGGACCGGATATAGCGTATCTCGGCCTCGTCGTTTAGCGCATCTCGAGAAACGGATGTACGTATCATTGGACTGTCGTTGTCGCTGTTGTCAGCAGTTAGGCCGACTGCAGCAGCAGCAGAGACGAATCGCACGTATTAATATCACATTCGTAGGTACCTTCTAGGTCTTGCCACACTGNNCCGTGACTGTCGCAATCGCCACACCGCCCAGGTACACGTATACGGATAATCGTAATGCCGAAGAATTCGTGTTTCGTACACGGTTGACGGTTCATTTGTCACGTGCGTGTTGGCCCGACGAAATTCGGTTTTGCGCGTAGTTAGCCCGTGTGTACCGTTGCGAGCGTATTTCGCTGTTATACGCATGGCAGGACGTGCCGGAGAGATCGATGACACCCGTTGCGGCGTCGTCGGCGGTAGAGGGCGGTGTGACGCTCTCTCGCCGGAACGTCCGGAACCGATTGTCTGCAGTGATTTCCGATATTAAATAAAATCTCGAACGAGATATTCCTCTTACAGGGCTATCGATATTAATGTTATTAAAATGTTTGCTCCATGTAATTATGCGTACCCACTTCGATATTACAATCCTATTGATCTTATGAAATTCCGCATAATATTATTATAATCTACTTTCACCGGCTCTTTCATTGCTGCGGCTCATTATTTCTGTAGTATACCATTATTTTGTACAACGAGAATAAATTAGTTTTAATTTGTACACCCTTATTCATATATTTAAAATATAATATGACTGTCCAAAATAAATGCAAATCGTAGGTACAATGCTAGTGTTATAATTATTGTCGTATATTACGTCAAGGGTAAGGTCAAAATGTAACTAAATATTTCTAAATTAACATCTATGTGAACTAATTAGACATTATATAATGTTGTTTGTCCTTGAAAAAATAATTAAGTGTACCTAATAAGTCATTGCATTTCGCTGTTAATAATAGGTAATTCACAATAAAATCAATTTTAAATTTTAATCAAGTTTATTACTTATATATTTTAATCTCAATATAAATATTGTCCATTATAATAATTCCTACTATATCATGAGGTACAAAGAATAAAGTCTTAATATGTTTATAAACAAAGTAAACAAATAGCTTACATAAATAAGGTAACAAAACCGTCTAATTTACCTATATAATTTTGAAACATTTAACGTGGTTAGGATATATTATGAATCGATGTAGGTATATTGTATGATAAATGTTATTATTTTGAGTAGAAGGGAGGATAAAAACAATGGTTAAGTAGCACAACTGTATACAACTACAAGTGGTTTACAATGTTTTTTTTTTTAATGCCATGAAACGGGTTGAGAATATCAGCCAACAAAACGATAATTTCACAAACATCTACTCTTCTACTTACATTTCTTGACCTCATAATACATTATATAGCACCGTATTATATTACTTAAAGATCACTTTAAAATTGGTTTCACAATACGTTGTAATTCAGAAGTAATTTTTTTATTAAATATTTTTCGTAACATTTCGAATAACGTTATTCGTTGTAAGATTAAAAAATAATTCTGACTTCGTTAGTCAACAATACGTATATAGAACAATAAATATTTCGGATTGATAATATATAATACTAAATAGAATATGTCAATAATAGAATATCAAAACATTGTTGGTTATAGTTTTTTCTATACATATTATAATATATTTACTATACACTTATGTATTACACTAAAAATATGTGTGTAAATATCAATTAAATGATGATCTAATGTTTTAAAAATTATTATTATTAAATTTAGCATATCTGAGTTAACTTAACAAATTATAAATAATGTTTCAATAGTTTTGAATGGGAAAATAATTATTTACAATATTAACATCCAAGAATTTCTTATTATACCTATTTGAGCGTATACCTGTCCTATCGATGTGTTTTATTTTTATTATATGTTTAAAATGTAAATCATAAAATAAAAATCAACTATGTTTATTAATGTTTAGAATGTAAATGACCTACTTGAATGCATTTAATGAAAGTTGAATATAATATGTGATATTCATTATTTTATATCATTTATTCAGATATGAAAATTTTAAAATTTCATGAAGTTGTTGGCAATTATTTTCTGAGTTAAAGTTTTTTATTTATATGATTCATACACATAGCCTCTTTGTATTTCTCCACCCTAGTTTGTGTTGTGCGTTCAAAACATTCACATCCAGTGATTTTGTTTGCTCTTGTCAAATAGAACGACCATTAAAAACCCTACCCTCGTATAGTTATGGACAATAGATGGTTGAAATATTCTTATATTTTTCCCTTTTTGAAAGCAATTTTTTTTTTATGATATTGTTGAACAAATAAAAATAGCTTTACTTATGGGTGCAAACGTTGAAAAAAATACTTTGGTAAATCCATGTAGAACTAGTAGGTCGCATTAATTTTTATAGATATCATAAACCTTGGTTCATAAATCATCGTTTTCAAATACATATGAAAACATCACAGGAAATGGGTTTTATTTGTGTTTCTAAAATCCTTAAATCTTTTAAGTTATGGACATTGACCTGACTATTGAGCAATCGGTATAAATTATTTAGGTGTGTACATTATTGTAACTATAACATTATTTACAATATCATCGAAGAAATCAACTTCATTATTCATATTCGTGTGATTCTACTTCAGTTACTTGACTACTCTTGAAAGTCCACAATTAGTATGGTCATTAAAGGCGAAACGTGTATAATATGAAATATCATACATTAAAACTATAAGTGAGTACAGATTCGTGACTGTAGTGTACTTGGGATCAACTGTTATCTCAACTTGTATCCGTATAATTTATAACGTTTTATTTTACGATTTAAGTTATGTTTTAAAAAATACTGTGTAGTACCTCTATATTACGTGGTAGTAGGTATACATAGGGTACAGTGCATGGTTGTTTATACTAATAAGTGAATTAATTAAAATACATTTTTAACTCATACAGGTGCAGGCATTGGTAAAGACTGAATTTGAATAACTAGAATGACAGGCATTTTAATTTTAGTGGCAAACAAATCAACAGCATCGTATAGGTACTGATAGTTCTACCAAACTAACAAAAATATGTTAATTTCAAAATGATATTAAACACTGCATGACGGTTATGTGCAGTATACCTATTATGACGTATATTATATGCATTTAAGCACTGATCGTAAAAAATGTGTTGAGAGAAAAAAATTTGAAGTAGCGAAAAATAAACAGTAAGGTTTATATGATGAAATCCCTAGAAATTATTACTCTAAGGGATCTGAGTTGAGTTGTAGTAGGTATACAAAAAGATTTAGAAATCAGAGAAAATCGTTTTCCTGAGTACATTTTGTGAATGGGGGAAAAAACCCTCATACATACTTAGAATTAAATTTAATCCAATCTCACAATATATTATAGTCAGGAGAACTATTTGGCTTAAGATTTCGTAGTAGAAATCCAATTTTAGTTTTGAAACATGATTTTAATTTTGTATAGGTACCACTACGGTAAAATATCTTTAAAAAATACTATTCTGTTAGTACTATTGGATACATTATTTTACCATTAAATTTGTACATTAAATTACTATCTACAAAATTGTCGAAATTTTAATATTTTGCCACATTTTGTATGGTATGGTATATACTTACATCATAATGTATCAACGTTTTTGCAGCAACTGATTTTGTATAGGTTATTATAACTGCAACACCTATTTATAACGTCTTAAAAATATTCAAAAATACGTTTTTAGTTTTCATAATATTTTACAACTTATCTATAAGTAATAATTTATCAAAATAGTGTTATTTCATCGTAGATAATCTGTAATAACTAATAAGATTATATGTAGCAAATCTTTGTCTTAAATGCTTGTATATTATGAACTAGGTTTTCTACAAGATTTGTTGTTTTTTGTGAGAACAAACGAAAAATAAGCGACTTGAAAAAAGTGATCAGCTCACGCTAGGTGCGGTTATAAGGTTAATGCATATGGTTTTCGTCTTTCTGAAAATAGGAACTACATTTCCGTCAGTAATCATCCTTAGAAGGGGTCGGCTTACAGTTGAAGGGTGGCCAGTGTGAGTCACGCTATATGTCGTTTCGTCTTCCCTCGCACCGGCCGAAACACTGGTGCACTCGTATACACCGACAACGTTTCGCTGTATTTTTTATACTGTTATTTTTTTTCTCCAATATTCATTTACTCCGTGAAAAAAAGTGCCGCCGTTTTGGTAACCGAATCATCGAGTAATATTAATTTTCGGTAACGATGAAAACATTGGATTGTAATTCTGTCAAACAATTTATTGTATTATTTCCACGTAGTTTATTATACTCTCGACTTTCGGGAGCAAAGACATGTGTTTGGAACTCGTTTTATGCGACCATATTATAGTGGTAAACAACACACGATTCTTTTACAATGTGTATTAATACACATTAGACATCGATGTATCCGTGTATGTTTGACATGGCTCGAATGGGATCGTTCTATTTTTCAACGCTTAGTCAACCGACGGCAGCATATTGCACCATGTGGATATTGCGTTGTTTTAAAAACAAATTATTGTCCCTAAATTAATCACATTTTTAGATTTGTTTAATATATCAACTATTTTTATTTTTATTTTTTGCCTATAAGCTTAATTCCGTAAAATCACATTGAAATCGTTCATAATAATTGAAGAACCAAAAAGTTGATCGATGTTTACACATAACTTATTGCTGTACAATACGCTACTTATTCCTTAGATTTTTTAAGTAAAAATAAAAATACCAAAACATATTTTTAACATATACACGACTCTCCTTTCCACAATGAATACTTATATAAGGGCAATTTGGGAGCTTTCGAATTACTCTTATACCGTAGTACAATTAGTGATAAATTAAATCTGACAATGAGAAATAATATAAATACTTTATTTAATTTGTACGTTTTTAAGTAAACGCAAACACGCGCAACAATCATACAAAATATATTGGTAAATATTGATTAGCAAAAAATGACAACGTAATTGGAAGAAGCAAAGAAAAAATTGTTCTGTATTCAAATAAGCTTTTAGGCCATTTTGGTTTTACACTTTGTTTTGAATAATATACTCATCTGATGTGGGTAGATCTACATTTCCCTATACTTCTGGGCACATCCGACTATTGTGAATCTTTGATATAAGTAATTTCCATTTCCAAGTTGTTCGGAAAATCAAGTAGAAAAACTAGGAACATGTATCAATGGTAATGGCGGAGTTGCATAAAGTCTTTAGACATTTTATTTAAACAATTATATTTTGTTTGTAAAAAAAAATACTTAAACACGTTTTTTTTAGTATGGAAAAGTGTAGTTGTAGGTAGGTATTTAAAATGTTCTTTTATTATGTAAGTGGATAAAATAAGCACTTAATAGCATTATATTTTATCTTCAAGTTGTATATAATATATAATTAGTGTATCTCATTCGTGTATTACAGGTTTAACAGTTATGTAAATCGATCATGTATTAATTAGTCAACATTAAAAAATAATAAGTATATAATTGTTTTCGGTGTCGGAGTTAATAGTTTTACACTATTCATAATCTACATATAATGGGTCTCTCAAAAACTGAAATACTATATGAATAAAAATAAAAATAAAATGTAAGGTATAGGTAGAGTTTTTTAATGTCATAATGCATTATTATTTTTTTTAAAAAATCTACAGTAACAATACACCTTTTCAATGCGTCGAGGTGGCTCATCACTTGTTTACACATTATATATTTAACTAAATAGGTAGATTATGTTATCGAATGTTTTGAATATTTTATAGTTAATAGATTTTATATTGACATTTTGTTTGAGGGCCAATAGAATAATGTTTAGTAATTAGTCCAGTCTATAGGTTCATAATATTTTTACTTTTATGAATTATAACTAATGATTTACTAGTTCATATACACATGTGGCGGTGTTTCTTGTTAGAATGTTTTTGTTAGGATAAAATTTGGTATAACTAAGAACAAAATACACAATTGACACAATTAAGTTATAACTTAGTGAAAATTATTTTAGTTTTTAGAAAAAACCTTTTTTTTAATTTATATTTTTGTAGAATAACAAATGTGATAATTTCTTACAGTTTGTTACTTTGATAATTTGTAAAATAATTTTTAAATATTATATATTATAGTTTAATATAAGTATGAACTACCCGAAACTACCCTTTGGCCGTGTATAATATTATTTGTATATTGTCGTATGTTCGATCACATATTATATACATTTAGTTGCAACTTGAAACACATTATTTACTAACAGAAAGTAAAATGATGAAAACGTCGATGGCTGGAATTCACTGGCATTATCAACAATTAGAAAAAAGTACAATGATAATATTTTTTATTACATCATAAAAGTAAACATTTATGGATGTATACTTAAATAACACCAACTTGTGGCATTATTAACTGCAATTTTGTACGTGTTTTACTGTTCCATGTTTTATCAAAACATAATGTTAGATACTATAATATTAGCTTAGCATGTATCTGAATACTATTACCTGTTGAATGAATCATAATATATTATTAGTTTCTTGTTTGATAGGTAAAAATGTAAAATAGCTTAGTAGGCTAAAAGCATGCATTTTGCTTTTTTTTATAAATGTAATAAAACACATAACATTAAATTATAGGTATTAAATAAACATTATAAATTATAATAATATGATGTGTATTACATATCTTGATAATCATCTATTGTTTTGGTAAATATACAAATTGTCTTTTGAATTTATAGTCAAATTGTAGTTGGTCATACGTAAGTCATTTCGGTAAATATATTTTTGGTAATCGTATAGTATATATTTATCTAAATTTCCATATATTTTAATACAATTCGTTATCTTACACGTTTAGCGATTTATAAAAAAAAAATATGTACCGACAACAGTACTAGACGCACAGTAAGTGCACGCAATAATGCACTCGGTCGGTTCCACTGTATCTGCATACATAGGTGTCGAAATGGAGGAGTATGACGTTCGTATTGCACCGTTCGATTGTGCGTACGTATACAATTTTGACGTGAAAAACGCGGTCGTACTTTATATACGTAATATATAATGGTATATTATACCATTACACATGATATACCATTATTTTGTTTAACGAACCTATAAATGAAAATAATGTATAATAGTATAATGGTAACACCACGTCGGTGGCGGTTGGACAATGACCGCGGTTCCGTTATGACCGTGGAAACCCCGCCGTGCGCCGCCGCCACCGCAGTTTTCTCGACTGATGAGGCGGCGCGGCGGCGGTGGTATTCAAAACCTGTAAAAATACGGTTTATTTATTTTCGTACGATTTTTTTTTTTTTCGTCGTTCGATTGTTCCTTCCATTATTTCGCGCGCGTGATCGTTGTGGCCGCCGATAGGAAAGAAAAAAACACACCTAATGACGACAGAACAAATTATAATAAGTATACCAGGCATACCTACTTGCCTACCGATCGCCTCCACCGACCGCGTCGTCGTCGTCTGTTGTTGTTGTTGTTGTTGTTGTTGTTGCGTATTGAAATTTCGTTTTACCGTATAGTTGGCATAAATCACGTAGTACACCTCCCCGCCCCCCCTCTGCACCATCGCCGCCCCGCCGACGATGAATAGTCGCAGCGAGCGGATAGCGCACGACGCGCACGGCCGACGCCGACAGTTTGCGCGCACGTGTCGTACGGGATGGTCTCCGATGTCGTCGTGTGACGTTCTCCGGTACAACAACGGCAATTGTTCGTGTGTGTTTGTGAGCGCTTGTGTGTGGGAGAGTACCGCATATTATTAGAGTAAAGTTAAAATTATTATTATTTTCGTATTCATATAATACAATACCGTTTCGTGCGTGCTTGTGACGGCTGTGTATCCGACGACCCGACCGGACCGAATAAAACTCGATATTATATTATACAATATCAGTATTATTTTATATTATTATTATTATTATTATATTGTATTGAATGGGGAAGATGTCTTCGGGCACCGCGGCTGCCGCCGCAGCCGCCGACGAGAGGACGATGACCGCAAAGGGTAAGGTACCAAGGGCCTGTTATTATACATAGCTGCTGGGGGTTTATAATAAATTATGGTTGTCGTATAATAAACGTGACGTGTACAATGGCTTCTGACGCGTTATCGTCTTACCCGGGGAGTCGTGTTGACGGTTTTTTTCTTGTCCGGATACGAGCATAAAATACTAAAATGGTATATACTCGTATA
>PVMI01049661.1:0-17586 GCA_008528875.1 Aulacorthum solani
ATATAAATCTTAGTCCATCGTGTCTATACGACCATACCTCATAGTACCTAAATATCTAATTTCTATTTCCCTATCGCCAATGGTAGTATGGTCTACACAACTATACTCTAAACTCTATTGAAGTTTGGTCAGTTTGGAGATACCCTAGTACAGCGGATCACTGAGTGGAGTATTGGACTGTGGAGTAAGTATCCAATGCAGTAGACAGAAATTTAATGTGAGGGGGGTGTTTATCATAATAATTACATATCATATAATAAATACATTTATATCATAGAGTTATTACTCTATGATTTTTATACTTACTTTTTATGTTGTAAGGGGCTGTGATGTTGAACTTTTCTCTCGCCCTGAGTCTAAGGTCCTACAAGTATTTAGTACAGTAATATCTATAGCCCTGGTTAGGAGAGCCATAGACCTTTGTTATATTAAAGATAGGTAGTAGGTTACTATAATTATAATAGGTTTGTTCACAGTATAAAGTCCAATTTTAGAATAATAAGGTCTATGAGGAGAAAATCTTCACAGAAAATTAATATTTTGCCGCGACAGATTATTTTTTTTATCTCTAAACTGTTATCGTACATAGAATTCGTTCAATTCATTAGGTATTTAGGTAGTAGGTATTCGGTTAAATTTATCTCCAAAAGTCAAAACCAAAAATAATAAAGATTATATATTTTGTTTGACCTTAGAAGTATTATAATTTAAAATAGAGCAATTTCATTGAATTATAAATAAAAATAAATATTATTGATAATATTCGAATATTTTCGGCATATTTATTTGTGGTTAAGAAAATTTGAAAAGTGATAACTGATAAGTTGACCCAACATATTGTTATTATCCTTCAAAATCAAATCAGAGGTTTGAATGTCTAATTTTAAAGACTCTAAAGTGGTCCATGGATTTTCGTATTTATTTTGCAAATTACAACTTGCAGTTGAATTAGTTGAACGAGTTCAGAAAAAAAAATCAAAATCATTTCAATTTTATAATTTTTAATCTCCACAGCTGCAGCACTCCTCTACTATTTGGGTAAATTATCAATGTGTAATAAGTAACCCATTATTTTTTGTTTGATAAATTCTGATTAATTTAAGTTATCTTTTTAGCTGATCATCCATTGTAAGTATTAAAAACCGTATACCAAAATGGGCGGATCATCCAGCACTACTCGAACACTAGAAATTGAAAATCCAAATGTGATAACTTTGTCAGACAAGGTTGTTGAAAGACTCCGAGGTCAAGAGCAAATAGCACCAGTTGACCAGGGTTCACACATTTTACAGACGTATGTGCAACCTTCGTCTCTGCAAATACAGAAGGTAGTTCAACAAGAGCTAGAAGCCAATGACAAGAGGTGGGAGCAACGTTTTCACCACGTCAACAACAGTCAAAAAGCTCTGAACCGCAATGTCGAAATAGAATACAAAAAAACATATGAAAATGTCAAGAAATTGTTACCTATAATTAAAGACGGAGTACTGAGTGAAACTACAATAGAAAAAGAAAACGTTCTATTGGATTGTCTAGCCAATAATAAGGGAACTCCGTTGAATTGCACCGATGCTGTCAAAGATTATCAAAAGGTGTTATTTCAATCTACAATTCAAAAGCTTTGAACATTGGTAGCTCAATAGAAATTTATATATAGGAGTTCAAATATGTTTCAATGATAATATGAAAGATTATGCTTAAATGTATATTTTAATTATATACTTAAAACCGTGGTAAGTAGTTCTGTTTAAATGAATAAAAGGCTACTTTGTTATGTTGTTGAATTGTTGTTTATTGATATGATAAATTTATTTTGATCAACTGAACAGTAAAAATTAAAACACTATACTGTAGTTTTCTTCCAAATTAGGAGGTACCTTCAAATGTTTTCAATCAAAAAATTAAATGTTGTTTTACTTGCCGGATTGTAGTATTTCTTATGCCAATGATTTACCCGATGCATATTATAGATTATTTGAATATCAAAAAATCATAGCCGTATTTGGGTATTTATGTTAAATCATTTTCATTTGAAATTTGATCATATTGTATAACAATTGGGTAGTTCAAATAATAGAAAAATATTAGACAATAGGCCATAAGCTGTACAAAGTAAATGTTTTTTTATAGTTAATAATATTTTACTTAAATAGGTTGAAATAATCAAGACATATTAAAAATGTTTTAGACATTTTTCTTTGTTTGATAAAAATAGTCTATTTGAGCAATTTAACATGGTCAACCAAATTTAATGTTTTGAAACAAGTTATTTTATTTTATACTTAAAATCATTGGAGGATTCATGGGAAGGTCACACTTGCTGTTTGCAAGTAAGTAAGAAATGTTGAATTTGATATATTCATACATTTGCATACTGAAGGACTGATACTGAATAAGTTAAGATCAATTATTTATTTATCAGTAATATAATTAATTTCTCATTTTTACTGAAATTTAATAATATAACTTTAGTCAACTCCAGTTTTCTTAGGCTGGAGGTTCCTTAATTAAATTTAATGTTTTTTTAGTTATTAAAAAATTGTAATGCTTTGTACAAATTTTAATAATGATGGTTTATTAAATTAATAGTTATAGTTTATAATATCATATACAATTGGTTTTAGTAATAAAAAATGTAATGGTAAACACATATTATTTTGAAAAAGATTGTCATAAAAAATGATCCAATGGATATTTTAATGAAACAAGAAACCAAAAATAAGTTAAAATGTTACATCTTATTTAAAATTAATGTAAGTATATATTGTTGTGCATTTTGTTATTTAGTCAAGAATAATTTGAAATACATAATATGTTCATTAAAAAAATCACCACTTACAGTTAACTGACATAATTTGTGTATCAATATTATAAAAAAATGCTAGATATTATGTGCATCAATTTGTTTACATAACCCTGTATATGATTGTTTTGCTACTTCTGGTAATTAAATGTAAGAAATACAAAATAATGCATAACACTAAAACATACAAGTATACATAAAGACAAGCAAATCTTGATGGAAGCCATAAAATAGTGTATGTGACTGAGTGTCTGAATGTATCTGGAAAAAAAAAAGGTAAAATACTAATTAAACAAAGTTATGTTTAATTAGATATTTTAAGGCTTGTACAAAGATAAAATACTACACAAATCACTTTATACATTACGATTACACCATAGATATTAGATAAAATTTATTTACAAGGTTGTACGTTTTTTTAAATTTTTTTTAAGTAAATGAATACTATAATTTAAATCTTACTATTAAAATGCAAGTATAAATGTTTAGTAAATTTAAATGATAGTTGTTGACAGTTAAAAAAACCATATTAACTGAAAAGATAATAATTTTATTATGTCTTACCAATTGTTAATACACCATATCCTATATTATTCGATCCCATTCTATAGGAACAGGTTGGCACAATTATTTCACTGACTGAATTTGGTGATTGTTGTCCAAACCTCCATTGAGCCCTGAACATTTCATCAAAGGTGTTACGCCCAAGCTTTTGAACATATGTGTGTTTTCTTTTTTTAATGTCACTAATAAAATTAAAAGAAGAATGATCATGAGCTGAGAATATAAATTCGCTCTTAAACTCATTTATAACCTGAAAAAATATTCAGATGCTCTAAGAATTAAAATTAAAATTCAGTTTAAAAAGTTATGATGCAAGTATACTTTATCTGTGAATTTTGTCCATTTTGTTGTCAAAGGAATATGTGAAAACATAATTTTTACAGTATTTGTTCGGTTTGTGGGATTGATGTTTGTTGGCATTGAATCTATCAGTTGATTTACCTATAGTTTCAATTCAATAAAAATAATAAAAAATAAAATTAATATTATAATACTGAAGGCATATTTTCAAAATTTTTATGGTACCATGATAAATTCTATCTTTTCATTTTCAATTACTCCTGGGGAACCAAAGTAAAGATGAAATCTATCGACTTTTTCTCGAATTACAATTTCTTCATCGCCACCAATATCATTGTCACCTGGGATAAAAATTACCTAAAAAGGAATAATGATTAATAAATATATATTAAATACAATTAAAAATATTAAGTGATCAAAATAAAATAACTACTTACATTTTTAGATGCAAGAGGAACTGTGTTTTTTAAAAAAAATATTTTAGTAAATCTTTGTAAATAACGTTCAAAAGTCCTTTGATCAGCTAATGATCCTTCATCTATTAAATCACCCATAAATATAACATTATCAGGGTTAACATGCTGCAATGCTCGACCGTATGTATTGAATAAATATCGATCGCTATCCCAGCGTGTTATTACATTTTCTCTTTCTTCTCCTAATATTTGTGGATCAGCAACTAGTAAGATGGTTTTACAAAACTTCTCATTACCACAGTACAATGTTGGCCATTTACTTGCATACAGTGAGTATACAAACCATTCATTGTAAACTGTAGTAGAAACAAGAAGCAATACCAAATAATAATAAATATATTCACTGAAAACATATGATAAATACAATATTAACAAAAGAAATATAAAAAAAATAGTTAAATATTGAAATGAAAGATTGTTTTAATTGTCATATTGTGTGATTTTTAAAGTAATTGCACCAGTAATTTTCTAAAAAAATAAGTAAATATTTTCTTGGGCAGGATTTAAAAAAAAAATATTGTTTATTTTCACCTTAGTATGTTTACTGGCAATGAGAGATTAGTAGGTGTCTAAGACTTATCAAATTGTTTGGTTTATAAATAATTGATGTATAGATAATTATGAAATAGCTAGTCTCCCATATTGATGTTTAGAGTGTGTATATTAGATATAAAGCGTTTAATATTTATTATATTTTTTAATTAAATAAAAAAATATACACAAATTATATTATATTATTACTTCTTATTAAGTCATTTGAAATATCTTTATATACTTCATATTGTTTTGGGCCCTGGCCTGTATATTGAAAATAAATAAATAACTTATTAGTCTATGTTAGTTATACTCTTTAATTCTTAATCACACAGTTATCATTTCAAATAAATTCTATTGCACATAAACATACTTTAATTTGTGTTTGGTCAATTCAAAAACAGTCTTCAGTCTCGTTAAATAAAACAAATGGAACATTGTTATGGTATTATCCTCATTGGAAATAAAAACACAAAATAATAAACATTGGTAATTTTTGATGAATGGTTACAGATGGTATTTAATAAGCAGCCACCAGTACAGACAAGAACGAAATCGAAAAAATATTTGGACTCATCGAATTCAGTTATTGAGTAATGGCTTATGACTTGTACGGTTCTCTATAAATTTCATATTTTCAAAAAAAAAAATAGAAATTTATAGTAGGCACTCATAACAGTCGTAAGCACGGTCTTAATTTATGTAACGACCTACGTAAGTACAACATTATAATTATTAATATAATAGAATAATAGATATTTATCTATTAAAATACAGTTATTTGATAATCACGAATTACAATAATAATATTCCTGAATAATTTTATCTTGAACCGAGCTTATATCGTTATCACTTTTTATCAACCATTAAAAAAACTATGGTGTTTTTGACCAAAGTTAGATAGTAGGGGTTTCCTCTTGCAGAAATGTTGAAATTATAGGTGTGGCGAAAAACCACACCGTGACGTCAGCCGATTAAATACGAAATTTTAGTTTATTAGCATTCAGCAGCAGGCTAACAACTTACACCCGCCGTATTTGAGTGTATGTTTTTCACAACCATGTCATGGTAAATATTGGTAACCGCAATGCGATACTTGGATCGGTTACCGGATAGCGTCATAACGTAATCAAGTCTGGTTCGACCAATCAACGGGCTCCACACCCGCGAAAGTGGGAAATATTTCATAGCGGTGAGGTGGCTACACCGGTTTGTCTGAGCGAAAAGAAAACCGATAATAAATATATACGTCGGGGCCGCCCGGCGAATGGCAATTCGTTTCGTCGACCGTCGTGTAGACTAGTCGCCTCTAGAGCTTTACTAGGTTCGACTTTTACTGTAACGTATTCCTGAACCGCATTGGTAAATCCATCTACCGTGTATGCACCTGTTCGATCATGATTTCAGAATATTGATCCGTTGTCGAGTAACGGTGTGAAGATATCATTTTTCTCTAAAGCTTTTGTCGACTTGCTGCCCAACCGGCGACAATATGCAGCAGTATATACGGTATACTAGGAACCTGTTCCTTAGAGGCGTCTCTGTCATCTACTTGCAGGCGTTCGTTGCACTCTACGTCCAAAATTCCGGTGAGTATTGGCGACGGGGTCGGTTGGCAGCCTTTCCCCCCAGGTCTGCCTGATCCAATCCTGGCATGTTTCTTATATCGATCATTCGTCTATGTCTAAGACGGTGTCATGGTGTTATCATGGATATAATGCCTCTGCACCATGAATTTTATCCTCGTTATTACTCTACGACTTAAGGATGATTTCCCAGTCCCCCTTTCGCTGTCCCACACAATTTCTCATCAAATCGATATCGTTTCATCAACTCTATCACTGTTACTGATGACACCATTGTTAATAAACGTTTGTTTGATGACATTGGATTTATACATTTGGTACATTTTATACAATTGTTAAATTCCATTATGTAAACACAATAAACAGAACAAACTTTACTGTGTACACTACCTGTCTATCTAGTGTCTATCTATGTCAAATCAAAATCAATACTGATAAGTATTAAGTCCTCAACAACAACAAATAATATTTGTCCAATAAATTGTTATGTTAATTTAAATGTAATGTATTCAGGTTTTATACTTGAGGCTTTAAATATTTGAAAGGTCAGGAAAAAACTTATATGTATAGGGGTTAGTAGCTACTCGGTATGTAATACTTAATATGTATTATTATTATGTTAATATTATTCTTATACTCTTCTTGAATATAAAATCATACATTTTAAAACTTTGAAGTTATACATGTAGGTATACTTGAACATTTAAATGGTTCTAAACCTGGAACAGTGCCACACGGGTACAAAGGGATTATTACCTCACTATAAAAAATATCATTAACTATCAACTTAATATTTCTATAAATTTTACCTATTTAAAAAAATATTTTTTCCAAAGTTAATTCTTACAACCAAGATAAATGTTTGACGTCATATTTCGGCATTTAGTCAGTTAGATATTGAGATTATAGAATTGATGATACTCAGAAAAAACTTTATTAAGGTGACAAATTAATTATTATAAATTGTGGTGTCTTGAAGAATTTCGTTGTTTATTATTTATAAATGTGTATCTNNTATCTCAACAATATTTATTATTTAAAATAATAGATCTACCTATATCAAGTCTTTATTTTATAAATTTATGGATTTTATGATAAGAGCCAAAAATATTTCTACCCCATAAATATTCAAGTTAAAAAAAATGTTTAGAATTTTTTTAATAGAACATTATTTACTATCATAGCTGTATTAAGTTCCCTGTGCTAGTAATTATACTTGTATATGTTATAAAAATATGTGTTAATTAGGTATAACTGAAAAATTTATTCTACCTAATAATAAAGTTAGTTCTTAAGTATGATCATTACATAGAATTTTTTTGATTTACTAAAACAAAAATTATTTAAATGTTAGTTTTTTCCCGAGGTTTTTCCTTTTCTTAAAAACCCGAGGTACCTATCTAACTAATTTATGTAAATATTTTAAAAGTTGTATTACGAATATCCATTTGTTATTGATAGGTAAGTTTTATTGTTAGACCGGATTCAAATGAAAAAGTTAATAGTAGATAGTTGGGCATTGGACTAACTTGGCTGGAAGTTTTGAAGAGGAGGCGACTCTACTCCCAACATTTTTTAATTTCAATAAACACTTATACAGTTATGACACTATTGAATAATATTTGTGTTAAATTTATATTTTTTTAATTAGTAGCTGGGAACTACTATTTTTTCCCAATTTACCTACTAGCTTTTTTTCCCAGGACTCAATTGACCAAGTTAGAGTCATTTGGGACCCAACTGACCAATCCCAGAAAAAACCTTAGAACCTACTCAATATTTTGCCTATCTATAAAAGGAAAATCCTTGAATCATAAGTATAATAAGTAACCATAACAACGAAGAACTTTAAAAGAGTCGGTTTCTAACAAAAAAATTTTTTATGCCGCCCAAAAACATATTCATGTTATAATATTTATATTTAATTGCCAGTTAAATACTAAATTCATAACTTACGTTCTTAATAACATTGATAAGTATTTATAATTAATGGTAATAATTAGTCGAGTAAATAAAGTTTTATTACTAGTTGTTATTAATTTAATAGTTACAATTAATTCTAAATTATATAATCTATTCATTTTTGTATTAATTACTGTTAATTTTCCAGGTCTGTTTGGAGAAAATGGAGTGTTACCAGCAAAAAATACATTGATAAACGAGAGCCCTAAAGTATTTGATAAATTCAATTTTAAACCTACATTATTGTGGTTTTCATCTGAAATTGGTTTGAATGCTGAATATATGTTTGATGTAATATGTTTGTTTGGAATATTTTTTGCATTCCTTGGGTAAGTTATCTTGGATTATCTTGTATACAATTTATTAAAATATAATAAACTTGTGTAAATAATTATGCAATTATAGGTATGTACATATTATAAACATTTGTTTGATGTACTACTTTTACTGTGAAGCTTAAGAATAAATTATTTTATCAATGTTAAGATACTTGTTTGTATATTATAATTTATTAATAGAGGTTGACTGTATATCAAAGCAATAAATCATTTTTTTTTTAAATTCTTAACAGGAAAGTAAACCTGAACTAAAAGACTTAAAATTAATATTAAAAATTATTATATAGTATAATACTTTAATGGGGTGTACTTACTTACTTACTTTTATACAATTAGTATGTAATTAACTATTAAATACATTTTTTTATATTTCAAGGTGTTCATTACAAATCATATTAACTTACATTACAGTATAATAATAATAAATTTGACCGTAATACATTTAAGTAGAGTATATGACTATAAATGTCTTTATTAGATAAACAACCTAAAATATAACAACAAGTAGAGAAATAGTCTTAAGCGCATCATGATTTGTATCCGTTAATCTATAAATTGCATATTATTTCAAAAATATATTTACTCATTAGCTTACCATACGAGTTGTGATAATGTAACAATTTGTCTTATTTAAGCCTCGGGGTTTTGTTATAATATTTAATAGAACTCATCCACTTATGGTTTCCTTTTAGAGACTTAAGCCTATGTTTCAACAGTATAAACTGAATCTTAATTATAGTAGTAAAAGATGCTATTGTAGTTTGGATGTCTAACTAAATGCCATACCTATAATTGAATGATTTGTTTTTATTTAATACTATTAATGGTATTACAGGTTTGAAAGATAATAGTAATTAATAGTAAAATAGTACTTGGTAATTTTAAAAGAAAGTTATTTTGTATAATGTAATTGGTATACAGTTTTAAATAAATTGTATTAATTACTCTAAAAACTTATTTTGTTATTTTTTTTTGTATGTTTAAGGTTCTTGACACAAAAAGTTTGCAATAAATTTTTATTTTTCTCACTTTGGATCTCATATTTATCACTGTACAATGTTGGTCAAATATTTTTGTCGGACTTAGCGTAAGATTTTTATATAAAATGTATGTTAGTTATCACAATTTTGTCATACAAATTTATTTTCTTTAGTGATGAGCTTCTTCTGGAAGTGGGATTATTATGCATATTAATTGCACCATTACCTTTTCAAAAATTAAGAACCCCTTCGAAGAAACGCAATTTACGTCTACAAACTTCGCTTGCATCATTACCACATGATTCAATTCCTTTTTGGCTTGTAAGATGGTTGCTATTTAGAGTAGCATTTTCTGCTGGTGTTGCTAAAATGAGTTCTAAGTCACCAATCTGGTATGACTTGACTGGTATGTAACATTAAATATTTTTAATAATATATAATAATATATCCGTACAGTCGCAATATTACGTATTACCTTAGATATTTTTTCACTTGACTTTTGTTATTTTGAATTAAAAAAAATATGCAGTTTGCAGAAAGAATGTGGTTGCATACAAACCAAAGCATGCATCTAGTCACAAAAACTTCTTGCTCACAGTCATATATGTGAAGTAACCACATTCCATTGGCGAACAGAGTACCTATAGTTTTAAGTATTTATATAATCATATTTTGCCAAATGGCTTGAAATTTGATTTTTTCACAAACTTTTTAATATTCTGAGACAATAGTCATACCATATTAATTTACTTTATATTACATTAACTGATATTATAATCATACTAATGAAGATCGTGAATATTAAATAAATGAAATTCAATTAGTAGAGTCGTCTTATTCTATACTATAATGACTAAAATTAGTAATTAGTAATAGGTAACTTATATAAAGCCATTAAATTAAATAATGCCTTGAATTATATTCTATAATTTAAATGAATGTAATATTTTTATTTTATTTCAGCTTTATCTAAATATTTTGAAAGCATGCCTCTACCAAATGCTATTTCCTGGTATGCTCACTATTTTCCACTTTGGTTTTTAAAAACCATTACAGTATTTGCAGAAATTAATGATTTATTTGTTCCATTGATGTTCTTGGTACCCATTCGATCAGTTAAAAAGTTGGCATTTTATATTCAGGTATTATTTTAATTTGATATTATGTACGATATATACAAAAGATTATCAAATGATTGCATGTATTAAAATAACTTAAATGTTTAAGATAATATTCAAATAACTTAGGTACCTATAAAGTATACTGTATACATTTTACTTATAATTCTAGGTATTCATGCAAGTTGGCATTTTGGCATCGGGAAATTATAGCTATTACAACCTTTTATACATAGTTTTATGTTTGTCATTGTTGGATGACCATACATTTTACAGGGGTAAAAACCGTTGTTTTATTATCTTTAATACATTATTTTATAGTTAAAAAATGAAATTATTTAACTTTTCTAGAATTAGCTCTAGCTAGAACTCGCCAATGGTGTTCTACCGTGTTCACAAGACTTATGACGATCAATGTTATTACCATACTAATAGCTGTTTTTCCCATGTTGTATAATTTCCGCATTTCCCCAGCAAATACACCAGATTTTACAATTGGTAATTTTTTTTATTTTATGTTAATATTCATACTTTTTTTTATTAATTCATTTTTTTTTCAGCATTTACACAGCAACAGTTTAATGTCATATTAGGCAAAAGTTTGCCCTTTATTGCCTATTTTGCATTAGGTTCATTTGTTTTTGAATGTATAAAGGCACTTTATTCGTCTCTGCCTTTGAAGAGTAAAACTGATGGTTCCTTTTCAGCGTTAATAACATCAACATTATATGTATCCATTTGTTTGGGTATTTTCTCATTGAGTTCGGTCAATTTTTCTGCTCTTCACAAAAGTGTTAATAATACTGTCCCAAAGGATTTAAAAATATTTTACAATAAAGTAGCTCCTTATAAAATTAGTAACTCCTATTTACCACCTAAAGAATTTATCAGTCTGGAAAACCGTAAAGAAATTGTGATACAAGGCGCTAGTGATATAAAGGGACCATGGTATGAATATCAGTTCTTATACAAACCTGGAAATGTAAATGTTACACCACCAATTATTGGTTTGTATTTTGTTTGATATAACATGTGCTTTATTTAATTATTATTTAAATAAAACTTAATTACTATTTTCAGCTCCTTACAAGCCATTACTTGATCGCCAACTGTTTTTCGCTGCTCACTCATTACCAGCTCAAAATCCTTGGCTTATGAGTGTTTTGTATCGTCTGTTAAATAATCAGAAAGAAGTTCTCTCATTATTAAATACCAATCAAATACCATTTGGTAAAAATCCACCTAAGTTTGTTAAAGTAGCTCTGTACAAATATCAGTTTTCATCAAAGTTACAACGGTATGTTAACTAAATAGGTGCTTAACGTAATTTAAGTATATTTTATAATTGAATTCTTAATTTTTAAGATTTTTTTACAATAATAATAAGCTTTTAGTTCATTGCATGTGTATTCAAATATAGTATTTTAAATTACTCCTATTTTAGGTATACTTTTGTATATTTTTATTTTTGTGGATCGTACTATATGTTAACTGCTAAGTAAAAACAAAATAAGCTTCATGAATGTTTGATAAAAATATGAATTATTGTAGAGCACATTTGCTAATTGTACAGTTAGAACATATTATAATTTTAAAGTCATGTTCGGTTTTGTTGCATATTACACTATTCTGTAACATGCCTTATGTTATTATTAACAATAAAAACTTGGGTACAATTTTAGAAGAAAAAAAGATAAATTCTATTTCTATTTACTCCACAATTATTATTTGTTTCGATTCATATTCTTTTTCCAGGAAAGGCTATATCAGGGGTCTCTAACCTTTTTTAACAAATAAACGACATAAACAATTTTAAATGACTGGTAATCTACCACTATTTGTTTAGGTATACTATTTATATTATTACATGCAGCATAATAATAAATTGTATTATAATGTTCTTCTTTCATTATTTCTCTGACAAAATATTGTATATTTTTCTTAGCTTATAAATACTTAACCTTGTATATGAAGCATAAAGGTATGTTTAAGTCTTAAACTTAAAGATTGTGCACTTGATCAACAGATATTAGTCTAATTTATTTTTAATAAGATTGGCCAGTCGATTGGTTGGCGACCCCTGATTTTTAGTATATTTGCTACATAACACATATTTTTAAGTATTATTTTGTGATTTATATGCTCAAATTTTGAATCCCTAATTGTAAATTATATTACAACAAGCTCTGAATTCAATAATTTAAATATTATAATTATTATTAAATAGTTAAATTTACAATAAATTATTACATATTATGTTTATAGGGAAAGAGGAGTTTGGTGGAATCGGCAAATATTAAATTCTGAATTCATAGCTCCGATGGATAAAAATAATCAAGTATTATTGGATACATTGAAGTCTCATAAAATTTTACTGAGTAACAGAACTCCGTTACCCGTGAACCCAATTTTTAAACGTAAGTTTTGTTGTTAAATATATATTTTATAATTATTTTACCCCAAAAACAGTATAATTAAATTTTACAGTGTTTGGTGTTTACGTAAAGGGTATGAATAGTATTTAAAAATTCTATGAAAATTAATTTTTTTATTTCTAATAATATGGTTTATTGAGCAGTTTTAGAGTAAAAATACATATTATTAATATTATAGAAGATATAGCGCCTATATAAAAGTATAATTTTTGATATTTTAATTACTAAACTAAATGATTAAAATATCACAAGTTTTAGAGCTAAATATTAGACATTTAAAATAAAATAACGAAAATTGACTCACATACAGGCATGAGTAAACTTCTTCTCTTCAATTTGTTGAATAAGTGTTCATATTAATGCCACTCAGTAAGTTATATTATTGGAAATATGAAACTAAGTTTCAGTGTTTCACTAAAATTCATAAATTTAATTAATAGGGCTGTGAATTTAATGTACTAAAAACCTTAATAAATGCATTAAAAATATCAATAATATGCACTAAAAATGCCAAAAATTATAGTATAAAATGGTTTTTAATTTAATTTTTATATTGATATTATAGGATATTATACATTACTATATAAGTACATTACATTTTACATGCATAAAAAAAATGTATTTATTTAATAAAAAAATAATAATAATGTTGATTGAATTTGAACTTTGTATAATGCTATTCATCTGAAACATTTTTATAAAAAGTTGTAAATATTTATTTTGTTAAAATAATAAAACAAACTTAAATATATTGATTTTTTGGATTTATTACCGGAAAATGAACTAAAAAAGGAAAAAATGACCTAAAAAATTAAAAACAAAAAAAATGCAAAAGAATAGTTAAAATTACGTACTAACAAAGTTACATTTCACAATCACCAAAAACCAATGCACTTTCCTATAAATTCACAGCCTTAGCAATTAGTATGTAAAGTACTGTTATTGACATGTATTTACACCTGTGGACGGGAACACAGCTATTTATTTTATACATAGACACTCGCACTAATGTTCTGTTACTACACTCATTTACACGACCCACATGCACACGCATAAAAATTATCTTGAATTGAACTCCTTAAAAATAGTTGGAATTGATACTTAATAAGAGTACTTAAAATATTACATTACATTGAACACTAAATACATTTATAAAATTATAAAAACATAAAATTAAATTGAATTTATTAGAACAATTAGTTGCACGTGACACTGTATTAGTTTATTCTAATATTGTATGGAATAATCAAGAATTTAATTGGTTAATTTAGAGTAGCCATAATTATTTTATAAATAACTAATAATGAATAACCATTAATATTTATAAATTGGTTAAAAAATTTTGAAGGTTTAGGTACAATCATTGTATTTATATCTTATATTCAAGTTTGCGAATATCCTTAAGGTCTGTTCAAACAGAGAGTGGGCTACTGTGGTGGACTGGTATGTGGAACGTGATTTGCAGCGGTCCGTTTGTAATATTTTACAGAGGCCATGCGGTCAGCCTGTTTAGTGTTTGGTTGTTGGTTTTAATAATTTTAAAATTTAATAGCAATTTTAAAAATCCAGACAGGATACATACTTTACAGAGACCATGTTATTCAACAGATTATCAATTTAAATTTGAAATTTAGTTATAACTGTACTTTTTGATAACTCTTTATTACGATTATTGAAGTTTGGAGTTATTTTACTATCCAATAGTAACACATTTGATAATAATTAGTACTTATAAATTGTGGTACTGAGTAGAAGTATGCATACAATTATATTGTGTGTAATCTATATCCAATAAAAAATTAAACAGAGTGTGAAAACAGACAATATTGAATTACATCAAAAATATTGCTTGCTAACAAAGAAATAAAATTGTATGGGTACCTAATAATAATATCAAATAAATACTTAATTACATATAAACATTACTGTTTGTATAATTGATATACCTAGTATATTAAGATAAAATAGTGTAAATAGTAATACCTATACTATATAATATTTAGATTGTGTTTGATTAATTTAATATAATAAATTTATTTAAATGTAGTAGTAAATAACACTAATTTATATATTTGTGTGTTTTTAATTACAGAAATATTGGACCAAATTAGATCAATTCTCCTGGCGGTCGATCCACGAATATTGATATTTGGATTTTTAATGGCCGGTTTTGTATTGATATTAGTACCCGTTGGCTCCAATGTTTCTTCTATTTGAATGCAATTATTATATTAATATAAAAGTTTGTGTGCTGCTGGATACTTAATATGGTTTTTTTTTATTCAATTAAAACACTTCATATTTTTGTTAATCTTCCCAAGATGATCTGTGAACTCCGAAAGTATTCAATTTTTAAAAAAAAATTTGTATTTAATGTATATACACCTTTGTATTACTTTTAATTTTAATTTTTTTATATTATCTTTTAGTTTGAATTTTGTGGTTTGTATTTAATTTTTTTTTATGTTATAACGATCATTAAATTGTGTTTCTTTATATTAATTATATTATTATTTTGAGACTGTTGTGTTTTAAAATAATTAGCATAGGTCAATCTCCGTACTCTTGTGTAGTATATTTTGTATGTAGCAACAAAGTAGGTAGTGTGTACACGTTTTGTATAGCGGTTTTAGATTGTCATAATAATTTTTGTAGTTTCGGATTTGCATTTCAAACATTAATAAATAAAAATGTATTAATATTTATAGAATAATTTAATATATTCAATAAATTTTGTGTTTCTTACGAAATTTAAATTATAATATCTTGTAAAAAAAATAGAACGTGTTATCAGCAAACAATACGATTACCCATTCAATTTACTATTTAGTGAGACCATACATACACGATGATACGTCACCTCTCGTACGATTTAAACTTACACCAATCGTGGAAGAGTCGTCGATCTGATCTTTGTTGTAGTCTTGTTTTAAAATTATTTTGTAAATCATTAATCTCTATTCTGTTTTATTTATTTATACGCGCTGGACGCCAGGATATTTATAAACCCGAAGGTAAGTTCTTAAGTAAATATTATTAGTTGCATTAGGATTTAGTAATTATAAATAGATTTAGAATAATATCCAACATATACTAATTTATTATTTTATAAATATTACTAATTTTAATTTTATCGATCATTTTATATGAGCTAACTTGCCATTCTGAAATCCGAGCCGATGTTTGTTTATTTCTCTTTAAGGCATTGAGCATGGAAAATAACACTCATAACGTCATTTAACGCTGTGTCACACACTTACACCGTGAACTCTCAACACCTTCTGTGCTGCAGAGTGGTACTCACTTACACACCTTTTTAATGTTAAATTGTTAAATATAGGCATTTTATTCTGTCCATTTAAACAAACATATTATGTGATTGATAGGAATTTGTGCCGTTGGCGTTAACTTTTAGATACTTACATGTCACTGGACTTATGTGAACAAGTCGCAGGTGCGGGTGAGTAATCCCCATTCGGGCCTAAAGGAATTTTATTATTATCCCGAAATATCTGTTTCCCCGGGACCGATTTTTATTCCCAGTCCGCTCACGAAGTCCAGTGAATCAATGTAAAAATCTCAGTAGGTCGTTTTCTAAAACTTTGTGTTTATTTTTGAATTTGTAGGTTATATGTTTGTGTAACTCTCATGGCTTATAGCACTGCTCCACAACTTGATGGTTTTTAAAAGCCTCGTTGCTAGTTTAGAACGCTGGTTATGAAAATGCCACGTTGATATTGGAATATTTTGGATTAAACCTAACGTATAACAGCTGACACACTTGTAAGTTCCATAAACATAAGTGGTAGGTATACTTAAATAATTGACTAAACCTGCTGCCTCCAATGGCATTATTATTGTTCTTAAAAAATGTAATCGTTCTATTCGTTCTAATATATTGTTTTCTGGTCAATAACAATAAGTTAATAGTTATACTAAGTACAGCGATAAGATTAGTCCAATTAGTGAAAATCAATCGGACGATATTTTAGTTATTATATCATGGTTTAATGGTATACTATAATAATATTAGGGAAATTAAAAATGTATAATATAGACAAATAACATGTTACACTTATTTTAGTTATTATAGATAACCTAGTTTTTTTTTAAACAAATTATATTAAATTGTTTAGCACAAAAATATTATTGTATAAAAAAAAAGTTTAAAATGGGATGAACGTGAGAGACGTTCTGTATAGCTATTTCGTGTATTTATTATTCTAAATTGCAGTCAAATATTGATAAAATAGCATTTAACTGGTACGGCTATACCTATTTTGTTGTAAGTAATAATATTGTTTGCTAACGCGGTTACTCCTCTGGTAGTCTAAAAAAAGGTAACAATATTGTCAGGGGACTGCAGCTTATTATAGTTATTAGTTTATTGCTATATCTTATTACAATACTTCAAAATTGTAACTGAAAAAATTTGGTGGGGTCCAATATTTTTGTTATAGATACTGCCTACTGGTTACTTATCATTTTTG
>PVMI01049665.1:0-17560 GCA_008528875.1 Aulacorthum solani
ATAAGGGATAATGCGTATAATATTTACCACGTATAAATGTAGAATAGAATTGTGAATTGTACTACCATATACTTAATAAATATTGTTAAATTATAATTAGTATTAATATATATATATACATATATATATATATATATATATGAGTAAAACTGATTAATTGGTAGTTGGAAAAAAATAGTAAGCTAAGAGTTTCATTTATTGTGTACTTCAATAAATTGGCGAACGAGGTTTAGAATTATGTTTTGGGATTAAAATATATACATCAAAATGATATGTGTACGCGCAAGCTTAGATTATGGTTTATTTTAATAACTAGGTATAACATAATATTATAATCTCGAGGTTTATACAACATTTTTATGATTATGTCCAGGCTATTATATATAGGGCACATTATACCAAAACCAGGTAACACTAGAAAATGTTTTAATGGCCGAACAGGATAACTGTATACCACAACCGACAAAGCTGACATACCTACCCTAATAAATTGTGTACTAATAATATATTATACTTGAGACAAGTAGACAAGCAATATATAATATTATACGATTTTGTATTTACTATAGTTTAGTTTATATAGGTTATAGATTAATGTAATTGACGTGTTTGACAGTTAAATATTTAATTTTTAATAGCAAAGTTGTATTATTGGATTGAACAATTTTGATTAAATAATACGGATTTGATCTTGAAGAATTTAGGCTATTTAGAAATCACAAAGAACTTTATTTAATTTAGTTATCATAATACTCGTATTTTTTAAATATTTATTGACAATAAAATATTCCGGAGTACTTATAATGATTACAATTTTTGATTCTGATAGGGATTAAAATATTATATGTTTATACTCAACTTAAAACTATAAAATATTTAATATTTTAAAATAAAAGGTTTTGAATATATTTTTTTTTAAGTAGCCCTGATATGATATTGCTTGGATAAAATAAACATAACTTCACAATGCTGCTTAATTTGTGTAGGTGCATACGTGACTTTTAATACCTATATCTGGTATTCAATTTGTACATAATATGTTAATGTAATATTTATTCAAAATTTTTTTATAAGCTCTGATATGTATTCATTATTGTTAATATGCTTAAAAATGATTTTTATAAAAGCTTTTAAATTCGGGAAATTTCGAATCATATCTTATAATAAAACATTACGACACTCACCCGTGTATAATAATAATATATTATTATATACGTATTTCTTTAAAATCAAACTGAGGACCACTATGTTTATAAATAAAGTTGTAAAGTAAATTATAACTGCAGTGATATATTTTTAAGGCAATTTCACTTCATCACATATCGTACAAAAAAATAAAAACACACACTCTCGCGTGTCATTGATTAAGTTTTTCATTAGTGTTCTAGATATAAATAGACATGTCATACAATGGCTTTTAAATCTCTTTTTCTAGTGTTTCCTTCTTCTCTTTGTTTTATACTCGTTGATCCATCGTAATTATGTACTATTATCTCGGTATGGATGTGTTTTAGATAGAAAATATGTAAAGTTGTGAATTGAATATAAGGAAGCAATCTAACTAAAAAAGCAAAATATTGTGAAGTTTAACGTTCGCAATTTTAGATTTTTAGTGATTGACATATTATATTCAACATAAACTTCAAACGATTATAGAATATATAAAACCTTAAGATTTCGAATGATTTTTGAGTTAGCTAGGTATGCTTTGGTGAATAAACACAATACTCTCTAATGTGTATAAACACCTGATGTCTTTGATATTAAATGTCTATAAATTTCGACATTTTTACAACGATTTATAGTTTTTTATAAACTCTGAAATTCATAATTTTTAATAACATAATTTTTTTTCTACTGCTACTATTTTTTTTTATAAAACGTTTGGTTTAAAAAACTCAAATCATACTTCACGATAAATTATTATAAACACACTCATGTGTAATAATAATATATACTTATTTATTTTCAAATCGAACTGTACACCACTATATGTGCATGAATACGAATTTTAATGTAAATTATACGCTTAGTGATATTTTCAAGCCCATATCGTTTCAGCACATAGAGTATAAAGAAATAAAAATACACACTCTAGCGTGTCATTGATCAAGTTTTACATTAGTGTTCTCGATATAAATAGGTATGGCGTACAATGGCCTTTAAAAGCTGCGGGCTCTTTTTCTAGTGTTTCTACCCCCTTTTTTTCCACGCATTGATTAATCGTAATCATGTATTATTATCTCGAGCTGAATGCAAGGCGGAGAGGAATGTATAGCTGCGGATTGAATAAGGAAGAAATTTACCGGGTCTCGCGTCCATAAACGAAGCCGCAAAAGCATATACACCCTCCACCCACCACCCGCCGTGGAAAAGCGTCTCTGGATTTATTGCCGTCATTTATCAAACAGTCACCTCTCGTCGGCCACCATAATTTCTTATTCGTTAAAACCTTCTCCCACCCAACCACTTAGTAGGGTTCACACACTTCGCCAGATTCGCCCAGCAGTCCAAGGTATACGATCGTTCGACGTATCGTCGGACAAGCCGAATAGATTTACAAAACTTCATTATCGCGGCACTACCAAACAATGTATGCGTTTTCCTCCACAATAAGGCGCCCATTAAAATAGTCGTTATTAAGGTTTAGGGTTCGTGTACGATTTATCAAAAACACGAACGAGAACGATTTCTATGTGCTAGCGATAGTTTTAGTTAATTATATTCCATCGCGGTTAAACGCATTGCCAAGCACAACAAAAATAATATTATTATAATCAAGCTGTAAAGTAGGTATTTATAATGACGTTTTATACAGCGTTTACATAGCACAATAAATTCAACGAGTCTTATCGAATTGTATATTTTATACGTTTATTATTAAAGTACCGAGTCCCTTCGTCGTAAAAATATATTTTAATTAAAACAATTAATGTCGTGTGTTTAATTTAGGTGATAGACAAAATATGCACGAGCCAGAAATGTTTGCAATAACATACCTATGGTTACGTAACAGGTTTTTATGCTATAATAGTGGATAACGGATAGGTACATTTATTCTTTATTTTATATTTTATTCTCGTCTAGATCCATACATTGAAAAACCTTATGCATCTTGCATCGCATTATGTTATATGTTTTCTGAGTAGAATGTTCATTTAAAATGTTGTTGCCATTGAATAAATAAAAGACAAGAAGGTCAACCGTTGAGGATGAATTGTTTATGTAGAAAAACCCAACTGACATTTTCAGAAGGGAAAATATGAAGATAAAGAAAATGGTACTGTTCCTGGTATCATCTAACTGGTTACTTAAAGTTATGAAGTATCCAATATTAAATTCGCCAAGGGATGTGAAAACATATCCTATCTTGTATTTTAACTATGCTTTGAATTGTAAGTAAAGCATAATAATTTCATTATTACATGAAAAGCAACATGGAATTTATTATGACTCAGCAGTTAGAATTGTAATTATTTAAAGATCCTAGTTGAGGAAGTTTATGCTCGGAGAAATAATCCAAATTGTATCTATTTAGATTGTAACCCTTAAATGTTTCATAGATTCCAAGAATACTAAGCGATGTTTATACTAAATAATATAAACCAAAAATGCATATTAAACTTTAATGGAATTCAAATTTGTTAAAAACCATAATAGCTTTATCATATTAATACGTTAAGCCTAAACTTATATACCTACCTATGCGGAAAATATCAGTGAAAAAGTATTCCTCAATATTATATTTTGAAGATCACGTTAATTACACGATGTACACAACTGTGATGCACAATACTATTTCGAACTTATATAAAGTACAAAGTTATCAAATTGAGAGCTTTTATAAACACTTGTAAAATTATGGTTTTTATACAGTCTATATATTGTATTATATATTACATTTATTCAAATACTTAAATTTAGCATCTATGAAAACGAACAAAACTTTGATTATTAATATTTTGTTGTTGACGATCTTTAAAATATATTTTCTTAAAACCTCCATTTTTTACCTATACCTATCAAACAAATTGACTCGAGACGACTTGTAAAATATTTCTTTAGATTTATATTATATAATTTTAATATATAAGTCTCAACATGATCTTTTAGCACAAACGATTGACATTAATTTAACTTGAACTGATTATAATAGATTTGACTTCTAAGTCATCATAGTAGTATAATAAACATACGGCTATAGATTTAATCAACGTGAATTTTCATGAATAATATTTTCATGATATTAAGGATATGTATATTGATATATAATTTAATTCTATCTGAATAAGTTTATAGCAAAGACTTGGTATTCTACTATCCTAGAAGTCTGTACTTTGGTAGATATTTAATTTTGAACTAGTTTGCACATAATGATGTTCTTTATTATGAAATAATTTTCTGTTATATTTCAGTTATCAGGCAAAATTTTTTTTTAAATAATAATATATTAACTGCATATATATAAAGCTTATACAAAGCTTATTTAATTCACAAAGTGTTTTAGATAAGCGAACGACGGGATACAAGAATGAAACTGTTTGTATAATATATATATATATATATATATATGTATATATAATATGTACCTATATTGTAATAGTGTACGTTTTTCTTTGTACCTAGCTTTTTTTTCAATTTCAAAGTAAAAATAAAAATAATAAAATAGCAGACTGTAGCAGGAAGAGTTTTTCAAACTTTGGTAAAATAATCGTTGAAGCTCAAAATATGATTTACCACTATAATTTTTTGGAGCTTTTTCATAGGTAATATTTAATTTTTCAATATGACGTGACAATATGATAAATGGCAATATGATGCAGTGAATTACATAATAATTATTCACTGATAAAAAAATAAATATTAAAAATAATATATATTAAATTCCCTAAGAACGCTAATTTTAACATAATTCTTTAAACACACACAATAAAAGAGGCCAGGGTCCGTTTTAGATGCATACCGTTTGTAAATTGTACCTTCATTATAGGTAAAATAATAATATTTATGTACAATTTAATTACAATAAATTTATATTCCAATAACACAACAATAAGGACTTGAGATAATTAATTAATAGAGTAGGCTATTTATGAGAGTAACGCACTTCATACAGAACACTTTAGGAAAAAGTAAATTCACTTTAGGATACTGAATTTTTAGAATAAGTACCATATATTTGATATGAATTATGATTATATATTATTATGTTGTTATTATTAAAAATTCACTATACCTTCATACATATGCAATATTTTATCATTATATCTCTATAATAGTCTATCTAATACGATTATAAATTATTTCTATTTTATTACGGTGGAAAGATAAAACCCTACATATATCAGTGAGTGTATTATAATATAACAAAATATTATCATATTTTGTTATCATATTTATTCGTAAATATCAAATTCAATGCTTTTTTAATAATAAAATAAAACATTTTCTGTCCAATAGCCTATTTGCATAAATGGATAAATATAAAGTAGGTAATTTTATGTATATTGTAACATAATGATACCTATAATACTTAATACGACATTATAAATAATACATAGATAGGCAGTAGTCTAGATAAAAATAATTTAATCAAAACATAAAATAATAGAGATTAACTTATAATAATATGATAATTAGGTAGCTAAAAAGATCTTGTGGACGACAGCGTTTAAGGCGCCTCTGAGGTAGTGGACGTACATGTGAAAATGTGTTAAAGTGGACTGAGACTGTTAGCCTAATAGCCATTGGTCTAATATAGATAACTATATGGACATTTACAAGATAAGTTTATAATGTTATGATCTTGAATTTCTTTATTTTTTGGTGTAGGTTTTTGTTACTTACGGTGCATTCGTTATTATTGAACAGTTAACTCAAATAGGACAGGCGTATAGGTTGTACGATTTAACGTATAATTTGCTTGTATACATATTATATTAATTTTATATTTAGAGGTGCTGCAGATATGCTCTGCCAGTTGATGGCAGCTGAGGAGTAGTATTTTTCACACAGAGCTTCCTCTACTGTTGGTTATTACTTTGGTGGGAGGGGGACATGTATCTAGTTGAATTTTGGTATAAATATGTAGCCACAAGGTTGACCAGTTATTGTCCAACATAAACCTAAGTGTCGTCAGACATGTACCAAAGCATATTATCTTATATGAACTAGTTTCCAAATTTTAGAGTCTTGAAATAGGCTTAAAATATAGCGGCGTAGGCTAAATAATATGATACGTATTTTGGGGTGTTGATTTGAGTTTCCAGCTTTTTCACCAGTTGTTAATAGTATATTAAGGTAACCGTGTAGCTGTAGAAGTACTCGTACATTAATATAATATTCTGTTAAATATTTTTAGTTAAAGACATATTATTTGTATACAGATGACTTAATTTACAATTTTCTTATATTTTATAGACTAAATGAAATGTTAGATGTTTTGAAAACTCATAACGGCATATTTACTTGAAATGAATTTCATTTAAAACCATATGGAATCGTGAATCTATATAAATGGACTTTGTGAATTCTTGTGGAATGTATGTTGTGGCTGCCGAATAATTATGAGTCTGCAAGCATGATATTTTTCTCCTCGATACGATATTTAGTAATATTTTTAGCAGGCGATTCTTAAAATATATTTTTTACATTATATTGGAAGTAGACACTATAAATGGTCTGTATAAAAATTGACGGTCTTTATTGATTTGAGGGTGAGAATGACAGTCGAGCGTATTTCCATAATAACAAAAAATGAAAGCATAATAGCCTGCAAGCATAATATTAGCTTAATCATTAATAAATATGATAAAAAATATGTATAATAACATTATGACACTCGTAAATATATGGAATAACATAATATGATTTGTTTTTTTTTTTGTTAATTGTCAATATAATTTCGTAACCTGGGGTTGTTTTATTCTGATAAAATGTAGGTAATAATAAGCCGTATATAATTATAAGCTGCACTTCTCCCAGAAAAAATGATTGAAATCAAACACATGATTTGTAGAACTCTTAGTCGTTATCCATTACCATCGTAAACTTTTTTTTTTAACGAAAGAGCGAGCAGTACCTAATTCATACGTATTACATAATTGACTTGGCGAACTGCTGTACAAACCCAATGCAGGTAATTGACAATTATTGTGTAAAGGTTGATTGGATTTCGCGTAGAGTGTATTAACATTCGGGCCAAACCCGCTGAGCATTAGCATCGGTCGCGTCAATGTTAATACTCGATGAGTATAATGCAATCTCGTTCTTTCACAGTAATTATATTCGAGTTGATTAACACGTGTATAATTCTAACATAAATTGAGAGTTTTCGTGGACGACCCCCGTTTTGTGTTTTCAAAATGTTCACCTTTCTGCCATGTCAGACGTAAATAATTATTATAATAACAACTCTATATCCGATTGCACCGTGCTTGACACTATTTATAGTAAGATTAAAAAATAAAATATTTTGGTTCTGGTTAATTGTTAAAATAATTTCTGCGGTAGTAACCTACTGTTTTATTACGGAGATAATTCAGATAATGTTATAATATTTTAAGCTCTACTACTCTGGAAGAAAATAATTGAAATTAAACAATACGATTAAAATATTCATTGTGTTTATATCCATTAAAATTGTCAATTGTTTTTTAAGCCCATTAAGCATTAGCATCGGTGGTGACTGGTGTCAAACTACTCGATGCGTAATGCTATTTCGTTCTTTCACAATAATTATGTTCGAGTTTATTAGCAAGTGTATATTGATAGCAATAATTGAGGGTTCCCGTGGACACCGGTTTTGTATCTTCCAACTATTCACCTCCACAGGGTCAGACGTAAATTTCTATAAAATATAATATTATAATATCAATTTTAAGTCCGATTGCTTTGGCACTTATCTGGAATCATTGATACATAGATCTTCAGATCTTAAGACCTGTCTTTTTTTCCAATAAGTCCCATCTTGGTTTTCCGTCTAATACAATGTTGTATATAATGAAATATACATACATATATATTAAAATATACTACTGCGGACTGCGGCTGTATACCATTATATTTTTAATTTTAAATTGGAGAGAACCAATATAATTTTATGATATTGTTGTGATGACTATTTTTCGGCCGATTTAATTTTTAAAAATTTATGCTATTTAATTATGTATAAGCCCTTAACTTTTATAGGTAATAGACTGGCTATTAGCTATACTACTATCTTGCTTTAATATATTAACAATTATTGATTTATAACCTCAAAAAAATTAAATCAGCTGTATTATATGCATCGGGTGTCAATATAATATTATTCAATATTCATCGCCGTTTTAGAATATTCGTATCTATGATAATAAATATATTTAATATGTGTGTGTGTGAAATGTGAATTAACTATTAAGAATGACATACCTTATAATGTTTTCACAAGACGTAACTTTCGTGATTGTTATTTTCATTCACAAGAAAATAATATCTGGAAAACTAGTGTACAGATAAATCATTGTATTTTTTAAGGCTGCAATGTTATTATTACGTTTAGAAAAAAAAAATTTCATCGTTGCTTTTGAAATGCAACCATCTTATGATAACTGTATCATATTTCAACCTTTATTTATATTTATGTTATTTTTTTTTCGTTCAAAGTATTTGTATTATTTTATTTTGTATTGAAGTTTTATAATTTCGGAAAAACGTATAATTGGATTACAAGGCACTTAAATTAACTTCTTATTTTTAGTATTTTTCTCATTTTAAACCGATTAAACGTCCGGTCTCTTCCATTCGTTTTACAACAATATTAGGTACTCGTGTGCCGTATGAACGAAACACGTCCGTAATCACAATACAACAATTACATGAATTTCGTCCACATCGTACCTCCTATTTATTTTCAACATAATCATTTTCCATTTCTATACACTGCGTGATATAAAATGATAAAAGTAAATTGAGTGTTTTTTTTTTTAATTCAATTAAATAACTGCTTTTTAAAGTACATTTATTTTTTTTATTAAGTTAAATTTAGTAGTAGGTACGTATCTATATATTATAATTATGATGAGAAAGTTTTGAACATCAGATTTTGAACATAAAATAATTTGAATTGCTTATTATTTAATAAACAATTAATTTTACGATTTCATAGGTAACACATTTAGGACTTAACATAATATCTTGGTATATTGCTAATTCGATTACGAACAATATAATATTAACATAATATTGTCAATCTTCTCTTCATACGCGATGCCAACTTTAGCAAGACATATTTTCGTGTCAAAAAATATAATTTCAACTAGTCCCACTTATCGACTAAGTAGTTTTTAAGTTGTCCATATTAGCATATTTTGAAACCTTAATTTCTTAAGCAGTATTAAAAATGTTGGTTTGGTAGGTAATAATTGTATGCAATTTTGTAATGAAGAAAATATCTATGATAAAAAAAAAATATATTTTTATTTATGAATAGTTATTTTTATGTAGAAAGTTCACTAATAAGTAATAGATGATAAAATTTATATCATTCTTTATTATACAAGTACCCAATAGATACCAACATTAAATTGATATTATAATACGCTTCAACATGCCTTTATTCTTTTTTTTATCGGCATCGTAAGTTCTGTTTAGTCCCGTTAAGGCACAATCTTGAATTTTAAGATACTTTCCTAGATTGGTAAATTAATTTCACGAAATCTTGAAACCATACATCAATAATATGTCTAATTTAAAGGTAAAGATAATATTATTATTTATTGTATAATATTCTGCCTGAATTATGCCCTTTTTTAGACAGTCCTTGTGATTCTAAAGGTCCTCGTTGGTGAAAAGTTATTTTATTACTATTATTATTATGGATAAGGTTATGTGTTATTTCAATTCAAGTTCAATTTACCAAAAAAACAGCCGTGTTATAAAACACATTTAACGCGGTGTTGAGATTTACATTTCATTTAAATAATTGGGACAGTAAAGATATCGCGAAACTGAATAGAAAATTAGAGTTCAAGTAGCACTGCAGCAGCGTTCACTCTCCGAGTACAAGTATAATATTTAAATACAATATATATGTCATACATATGATTATATTAATACATTGTGATTACCAAGCATCATAGAGGTATGCAGATAACAAATAATATATAAGGGCTATCGTGATTTGAGAATTTTAGTGATTAATATTTATCCAACAACATCAATAATTTGTAAGAATAATCCCAGTGTAATAAAATGTAGAAAATGGAATAATACATCTATTTTATATTATTTTTAAATCATTTTTAAAAACTTTCATCTTTATTATAAACGTTTGAATAACTAAGAAAATGATCTCGTACAAATGTTGAATTAGGTACATCAACATTTTCAAAAAAAATAATCTACTAAATAATTTAAAGTTAAAAGGAAGGTTCTACAAAAATTTCGAAAATTCAAAAATATTAAGCATATTTGAGAATTCCAAAAATCAAATTTAAAACAACTGCATTTTCAAAGGAAAAAATGGGGGTGAGAACGCTTGGTGAATCACTCTGTATATTGTGTGTGCAGTAAACACTGTTATATAATATGTATAATATATATAAACGCCTCAAATATATATGCGCTTGTGTTTGTACGTACGATGTATAATATACATAAATACACTAAACACGTCGCGTCAGGCGGAGCGCTTAACAAATATTAGATATACGGATGCCGCCGTATATTATTGTATGTGTGTATAATATAATATAATATATATGTATAATGTATGCATATTATATATACAAGTATAATAGATATATACATTTCGATGGCAAATCCCTTTGATCTTACCGTAGCCAACGCCGTTATATTATTATTTAGTCGTCGTCGAATATAATATGTATACATATAATATACGGCATTATACGCGTTATGGTATATACCATAGATATATGGAACACACTAAAAGGTGTGTGTACACTCGGAATATCGAATATGTGGCAATAGTTATTTATATATATATATTCATAATATAGTGTTTTAAGGGAAGAAATCAAATATTCGCCTCGCGTCGTTCGCGGGAGGCCTGCAAAACGCCCTGCGTAATAAAACAATTTGATATGCTCTAGAGTTCGATCACCACCCGGCGGAATGCATTGTTTATCGTACATATATGTATATATAAATCAGTGTATTAGTGTTTAAAAACATCAATAGTAAACGCTACAATAATAACGAATAATATGATTAAAAAAATGTTAACAAAAATTAACACATTCCGAAATGTTTTCCATTTAGTTATTATTATAAATATTGTCTCAAAATTGTGTATTCTCGAGTACAGTAAGAATGATATTGTATCTGCACAAGTGTGATGGGAGGAGGAGAAGTTGGGAGGGGCGTAGTAGAGAAATTTGTTGTTATACAGAATGATAACGATACCTATCTACGAGTATAATAGGTATTTAATAATGTTTTAAAATGTTATAAGTAAATACCTATCCTATTTTATTTTTTATTAAGTGAATTTTATGAGAAACAATTTTATTGCATCAGATTTTATCTACGAAGCTGACTACGGACCAATCACATTTTAAACATATGAATTATTATTACTCTTTTTTTGGTCATAATGTGCAAGACATGCAATAGAGCTATACCACAATTTTATCACAATTTTATTAACATGCTTACATATGGCACAAGCTGTGCTATATGTAAGTGTAATATGATATCAATAAAAACTTATCCGTTTATTTTCGTAATAAAAACCAGACACTATGTATAAAATATAAAACGAACGTAATCAATATTCTGCTATGATTGTTTTCAATTTGCTTTATTATTTAAAATAACTAGGTTTATAACTACCTATATAATATGATGTAAATAGATATAATCTTAAATCACAAGTGTCTCGTATTGTAACTATATAAGGTAGGTTCATTGGGTTTAATTATATGGATATTTTATTTTGATCTAATTCAAAGTTATGTTGTATATATACTTATATATTATTGTATACGCGTATTACTATAGAGGAAACTTCCGTTGGTCGATGTATAACACGTTGCTAAAAATACTTGGTTGGAGTTGAGTTTAACAAAGTTTAATGTGGCTTAGCTTAGAAATACAAGTTGACCACCGTACCCAGCCAGCCTTTAAATTGCAAACAATGGCGTATAATTAAAGTGGCCAAACACACACACACACAAAATATAACACTGCCCTTAATATGTAAAGAAGTCAAAAATTGGAATTACGTATTATATGATATAATATAATGTGGGTTAATATGTATCTACATGTGTACCTACTCATGTTTTTCTGTCGCTGAATATAATATAAAACCATTAATAAATAATGATGAAAAAAAATGAAATGGCTTGAATAAAGTTTTACGCCGCAACAATTAAAAAGTTCATACATTTTTAGTCATGAACATTGTTTAAAATTTAACCTTCGTGAATTAATTAAAGCCAAGTTGTATCCACCTCATTATTTCCAGTAAAACAAAATTTGAATTACAACTTATATTGCAGTTATGGAATTATTTATATAGTAAGGTATATTATAATTTGTTATTTTATTTCCTTGGCTGTATAGTTTGATTTTAAATCATAAATAATGTTGTTTTTTGAAATGTACAATTTTTAGAGTTAATTTAAACATTTTTAAATTTTAAATAAAATAGACACTTATGTCTATATTTAAATGTCAATTATTTATACTTAAAAACAAATTTCTAAAGCTAGAAGTAATCCTACGCCGTCACATAAAAGCTCTAGGAAATTCATTCATACCAATTTTCTAATGAATTTTCTGACTGCTCAAATAGTTCATCTAAGAAGAACCCATTTAAAGAGCACATTATTTTCAAATATAATTTTTATATGGTATATTCGTCTATTATAGACCATTTACATCAACTAGAACGTAACGAATTACGCATATGATATTTGAAATAATAAAAACAATTTAAAAATTAATATGGATAACTGTAGTGCACTATTAACTAAATAAAAATCGTATTTTGCTAACGTCACATAAAATACATGTTATATTATATTTTAAAAGTTAATGGTTTTAGTTTTGAAAAAGATAACAACGTATAAAATAATATAAAATATCACCAGATTTTAAATCGGAATAAGTACTAATTTACAATATTGGACAATTTTTGCTATTTATATTGTATAGTATTGGATAATGAATCGAAAAAAGTTGAGTTATATTCTGAATTAAATTGGATTCGAACAGTCTTCTTGATTAATTGTTCGTCTCGTCACAGAACAAAAAACTCAATTGAAATAATTATTATTCGATGGTTTCCGTGGAATTTCACTTTAAGATAGGAGTAAAAACGAGTAAAACACCGTTTAGATTCATCAATATCGTCTGTTATTCAAACAACACAACTCTTTAAGCATACTTTTACTAGGTATTGGGGTTTCAAATAAAAATATACATAATATTCGTCGTTATAAAAGCAATCAATTTGTAGGTTCGGCCATTGAATGAAACAATGATATTATTAATATGAGAATGTAAAACGATTCGTGGAACTTGTATAACGAAGGTATATCAGTCCCCGGTGACCGCTTTAATCTAAAATCGATAATGTCTCGTTTTGATCCAAGTCTCGGGAAAATACGGTCAGCTAGTCTCATTATACGTCTAACGTCTCGTTATAATAATACTACCTGAAAGTGGCTGAAATGAACACAATTCGTATTTTCATTTTTAAAACAAAGCATATAGTGGTTTATAAACCCATTGTTTTTTTTAATGTTAAAATTAATTTAAGCCACGTACTTGAATAGTGGTTACAAAGTATATATTTTGTCAGATTTTGTTTAAGTCTCTCATATCGTGCAAATAAAACGAAACTAATATTACCTACTAATTACCTTACGTTTACATAGCAAAATTGCATGTGAATTTTATAATAATAAACAAAAACAATCAAATCATATAGGATAACAAGATGTTCAAAACATTCGTTTGAAGACAAAATTGTAACGATAGATACCTGTATGGTTATATAGTATATATATATATATTCGTAGTATTTGATTTTAATAATTATAAACTAAAAATTTTAATGGCATATAAGATAACTAAAATTTCATAATATTTGTTTGGTATATGTTGTCCGATTGAATATTCTGTTAAAACATATTAGTTTACTGTTACAGAGAGAAATTAAAAATAAATAATCCTGAATAAGGAAGAAAAGTAATCGTAGGTCATATCTTTAAATATTTAAAAATATCCCACCACTACCGAATTTTATAATAATATATAAATATTTATGTATATATTATATTAAACCTGCTATAGTCTATACAATATACATAAACAAATAATATTATCTTACAATATGAAACATAGAAAGCGTAAAGTTTACCCAGATAATTATGTACGTAACGTATTAAATGCGGGAGAAGGAAATATTACCATCTAAATGTTTCGAAAGAACATTTTGATCCAAATGCAAAATCATATCATGAGATGTCGTTGTAATGGTTTAAAATTGTTGCATAAAAATATTGCAGACTTGTGCAGCTATTATATTCAGACGGTATTACATGTTATACTATTGCAATTTATAATATATATTATATTGCATGTGTAAAGTACACTTAAGGGAATAATCATGCACCTGAATTTCAGTTGCTGCCTATTACAGCAATTTTGGGCCCCTTCTTTATTTAGCCCCTATTCTAAAAAGTTTTGTATAAGTTAATAATTACTATGAATGTAAATCTTAGGTATTAATAATTTAAATTCTTTTACATTTTTATATACATTTTTTTACTATAATAATCAAAATAATATATTTTTGAATTACCTACATTTAATTCAGTAGCAACATTTAAAATACGGGCCCTTTCTCAGAGGCTCAACTTATTGTTAATTGGGCCCTTATTCATCACAAAATCCAGAAGGCGCACAGGCACACCTAGTACTCCCCTGTTAATGCTAATAGAAAGTCGTAGAAAAATGTGAAAATCACGGAACACTAAAAAAACTATTACAACGAGAAGGCTGTTTTTGAAATTTTTTGAAAAATCGGTTGGTTTACTCGTCACGTTTAATATACTAAAGATATTGCTCCACCATCAGCGCTTTGGTCCACTGCCTTCGAGCTCACGCAGCGTGTAATAATGGCGGTCGCCTTACATAATTGAAGTCATTAAATTATTACTCAAGAGGACCTTGGGCGGATCTGTGATTTATTCATTGGTGAGCGACCGGCATAATGCGACATCCGGAATAAATACAATGTATTAATAATAGTTTAGAATAAGGCAAAAAAAAAATGCACGATTCCTTCTGTACCTCCCTTAACCCTCACGGGGTGTGAAGCACCACATCGCAAACGACGACCTGCCAAATCTGATATTATGCGTCTTTTCGTATTTTTCATTTCTCCGAAGAAAAAAATTTTTTACCTCTCGTTCAATATTTTGTATTTGTCATTAAGTCGTCCACACAACTTCATAATAGATAATATCATTAACATATGAGGAAGGTAAATACTTTTCATTATTGACGGAAAAAAATTTAAACATTCGAAATGGGATTTGCTAGATGTTTTAATATAATGTATAGATATCGAATATTGTATCGGTTATAATATTTCTAGCCACACACAAACGTCTCAGCAAACCTATCCTAACCTTGTGATTAATAAGGGTATTTATTACATCGTATTATTATACATAATATTATGATATTCTGAATTCATATATTATTTTTTAAAGTACCATTTTACGCTCAAAATAATATTTTTTGAACATAAAATATCAGTGTTGAGGAAGTTCCTTTTTAAAAGAATCTCATTTCGTTATTTCACGTCAATTTTTTAAAGCAAAAACTATCGCTCCAGATCCTTGTTCATTATTCAAATAAGGAACTCGCTCCAAATCTAGTTCTTCAAAAAAAAAAATATCTCATTCCAATTTATGTTCCTTTTTTTTAACCAAGTTAGTTAAAAATTGCAGTTTTCGAATAATACCTTTTTATTTATAATGATAGTCAAAGAACATCATTGAATAAATTAAACGTATACTAAATAAGAGTATCATCTAAAAAAAAGTAATCCTTATTAAAATATAAAATAAACATGATTTTTAAATTTTAAAGTACTTTAACTTTTGTTCATGTTCCACAAAAAAAATAATTTAGCCTCCTTCCTTTTTTTACTTTTAAGAAAGCAGTTCCAAACTTCGTTTTTACATAAAGAACTTGTTCCAGTAATCCATTCGTCTACCTCTTTTGGAACGAATTACTTCTCAACACTGATAATATTATATCCTATCCAATAAATATATATATTCGTTTTTAAATGAACTTAAGTATAGGCGATTGTGGCTATTATTAGCATTTAAAATGGTATTATATTTTAGCATTTATAATTGTTTTGGAGCGTCATATCTAATTTACGTCTGTGACCTTTTGATGAAAATAGTGTGACTGAAAAAAACTATAAATACAAAATTATACAATCCTGATTTCTGAGAAATAAACGTGTGTATAACAATTTTAGATCTATATTTTTTTTATTTTTGTCGGTTAACCGAAATCAATAATAATATTCAGAACAATAATATTATAATATTAGGCGTTTAAGGGTAATATTACTGAAATACCGACTGTTTGAAATTTACAAAATAATTATCTTATTGGAACTAATTACTGGTAAAGGTATTTAGTACCAAATAGCGATGAAATCGATCTATAACAATTATTATCTTTAGTATCTTAAATCCTGACAACGCTGCCACGCAGGACGTAAACTATAGAGTAGTAGTCACCTGCACTACAAAATTGAAAAACTATAATTACAGATTAGATATCTATATATAATATTATCTTAATATTCTTTATTTGAAATTAATAAAATACTCATTGTTATATTATAGTATTAAAGTACTTAGGAGTTACGACCTTCAAAATTAAAGCTAGCGGTGCACCACTGACATACCTAGCATATAGGTACAAATTATTTAACTTACATTTTTTATGGTATACTGTACTATAAAATGTAAATATAATCGAACTATTTTGGAGCAAGTTACTAAAGTGCCATAAAAACATATAGGTTAAAAAAAAACCCGTCTATAAAATATAGTTACCTAGATATATTACATTATACGAATGATAATACAAAACCGTTAAGCAAGTGGTGTGGAGTACAGTGTAGGTAATAAATGTTCAAAGTTTGGCAAATTATGTTAATCAAATTTCAATTGAAATATTTTTTCGTTTTATCTGAAATAAAATTTAACGTCAACTTGACTGAAATGCTTGTAATGAAAAAAAGTTAATCTTCGTTTTTTAGATGCCATAAAAAACACATTATTATATAGACCACATTTGTCATAACAAAAAAAAATATTACACATAGTAGTAAGTATTTATATTATGTTTGTTATTATTTAATGTTCAATTATGTATTACTATTATTACTATATTCAAGCATTCAATAATTATTAAAATGATGTGTATCGGCGGAATTTCATATACTATACCATACCTACTGTTATTGACAGTTGTACTTTGCTGGATTTTTTTTTTTTTTTTT